>CAJQZM010032025.1:0-12107 GCA_907164665.1 Colias nastes | reverse complement strand
ATAACCGATTCGCGAGTGAGTGTAGTGATTATAAACTATACGCGGCAAACGGTAGTGTAATTAAGACATTCGGTACTAAGTTAATGACTTTAGATCTTAGTTTACGGCGACCGTATAAATGGTCATTTATTATCGCCGAGGTAACACAACCTATATTAGGTGCAGATTTTTTAGCACATCATGGTTTGGTTGTGGATTTAAGATCATGTCGATTAATTGATAGTTTAACGAAGTTAAAATCAGTAGCTAGTGTTATTAAGGTGAATCAACCGTCTGTGACAACAGTTGAGGAAACTCATCAATTTCACGACTTGTTATGTAAGTACCTAGATATAACAAAGCCTTCATCGTACAGGGAAATACCTAGCCACGGTGTTTTTCATCATATTGAAACGACTGGTCCTCCAGTGTTTGCCCGGGCTAGACCTCTACCTCCAGCTAGATATAAAAAAGTCAGGGAAGAATTTCGTTACATGCAGGAAGCAGGTATATGCCGACCCTCTAAAAGTCCTTGGGCTAGTCCACTTCACGTGGTACCTAAGAAGAATGGCGAGTTACGTCCGTGTGGGGACTATAGAAAGCTTAATTCTATAACTAAGCCGGACCGATATCCTATACCGCGCTTATCAGATTTTACGTATTTATTAGCTGGTAAAAAAATATTTTCTAAAATCGATATAAATAGAGCTTATCATTGTATTCCTGTTGCCCCGGAAGATGTAGAAAAAACTGCAATAATAACGCCGTTTGGGTTATTCGAATTTCCACGTATGACGTTCGGTTTGCGTAACGCTGCGCAAACGTTTCAGCGATTCATGCATCATACTGTTTTTCAGGACCTAGACGCGGACAGTAAAGATAATATTTTTTGTTATATTGATGACGTCATAATAGCTTCATCAAATGAAAAGGAACATCGTAGACATTTAGAATCATTATTTAAACAATTTAATAAGTACAATATTACAATTAATTTAGCGAAATGTACATTTGGGAAGACGGAAATCGACTATGTCGGTTATCATGTTACGTCAGATGGTATTCGCCCGCTTGATGATAAAGTAAAAGCTATTAATGAATTTCCTAGGCCCGAAAACATTGAACAATTACGACGATTTTTAGGTATGGTAAACTTTTATAGAGCGCATTTAACGTAACGGCACCAGTCTTGTACAGATTAAGGAAAAAATTGAAGTTTTTTGCAAATTTCTCGTAGGTTTTTTAACTTTATTGGATATTGTTTAGTTATACCTTTAGTTCAATGTTAGTTTAACGTAACCAATGTTAGAAAAAAGATTACAATGCATAAATAATAAAGTTATTTATAAATTAAAAAACCACTTTTTTGCACCAGTGTTGGACAATGAAAATCTAATGATGGACACCCAGTTTTGGACAACATCCAGTTATGAACACCCATTTATGGACTGTACCTAATGTTGTTTCTCCAGTTATTTACACTTGGAGAAGACTTATAGTTATCAGTAGAATCTTGAAAATGATGATTGGAATACAATAAATCGGGGATGTATTTATAAAAAATAGTACTTATTAATTATTTTGCATACTTATAATATTTAAAACAGTCTTAATTTCCATTTTCTAGGCAAAAATTGGACAAATGCATCGTTAAATACGAGTTATGTCCGTTAAGAAGCACCAATATAGGTTTTTTTTCTCAATAAGTCAGGGATGAAAAATATAACTAAAAAAAGTACTGCCATTCCATCCATTTTGGGACTTCTTCTTCTTCACTCTAGTCAGAGCGAACGTGGTCAACATGAGGTTTGGGGGGGTAGATGTTACCCGCTTCACGATGTTCCGCCATATCTCTCTGTTTCCTGGCATTCCGCTGCACTCGTGAAGTGAATCGCCAATCTGAATCCGCCAGCAGCCTTAATCTGATCGGTCCATCGATATGGATTCCAAATTGTAGCACGAGGCAAAAAGCTTTTTTTAAACGGTTGTCAAGATGGTGTGGATGAAATTTAAGCGTGTGTGCTATATGGTGGTGGAATTTAGCAGCAGACAGCGATCCAAACAGTTCATCAGAGAACTCTCTATGATAGATACGTTACAATACGCATAAGTATGCGACTTCTCTACGCAGTGACAGAGAATGAAGCCGAGAACGAGTCGCACAGCACATAATGACCCATTGTTCTAAAATATATTCTTCATGTTTAGATAGATATTATGTTGTTGGACCCATTAGTGTAATTTTAACAAAAAATATCATTGTCCATTATAGCATAGGAACCAAAGCAAATCCAGTCATGGACAATTGTTGTACAATATTGGAACCCTTTGTTTGAAATGGTCGTGATAGGTATATTATTAATCAGAAAGAAAAGACAATACAGAAAAGCGCATGTAATTAATACCTTTAAAAAAAGTTTATTTTCGACATATGTCCATAAATGGATATATCCATAGAATTAAATCCAGTTATGGACACTGAAGAATTTTATTTAAACAACATAACCTATCATGATACTAAATCGTGTAATATTTCGTACACTTAACTACTATAAATAAAAGTAATATCAAATTTTGCTGACATTTATACAAAAATTCTTATAACCAAAATTGTGTCCTCACTTCCTTAAGGATTTCCTTAGTAAAAACGGATTTCTTCGAAACGAGTCGCAGCAACTAAACATAACGTTCTGCCATCTTCAAACATTTTGGCCGAATAAGATGAAGTGTCGTATTTTGATAGCTTATGAACCAAACTTTTATTTTAAGTATTACCAAATTATATAACGTTAATTTTGGTCTTAATATTTAAATTTAATATTTATTTTGTCCATTACTGGATGCTTGTCCACGACTGGTGCCGTTACCTTACCTAACGCAGTTTCATCACAATCGATTCTCAATAGTTTTATTCATGGCTCTAAAAAGAAAGATAAGACACCCATTGTGTGGACATCAATCGCCGAACAAGCATTTGAACAATGTAAGTCGAGCTTGTGTAATGCAATTACGTTGTCGCACCCTATGGCCACAGACTAATAATAATATACTACGTATACCTATGGCCGATGCATCGCTCGCACTTATGACGGACGCATCGGATACTCATGTAGGTGCAGTTTTACAACAACGTGTAAATAATGAATGGTTACCTTTAGGTTATTTTTCTAAGAATCTATCTAAGACTGAACGCAAGTATAGTACGTATGATAGGGAGTTATTAGCAATTTACTTGGCTATTCGTCATTTTCGAAATATGGTCGAAGGACGACAGTTAACAGTGTATACGGATCACAAACCGTTAATTTATGCATTTTCTAAAGTAAATAGCGAGAAAGAGTTACCCAGACGTACACGACACTTGATATTCATTAGTGAGTTCACCACGGATTTGAGACACGTCAGTGGGCAAGATAATGTCGTTGCAGATTCGTTATCACGAGTCGCAACAATAAGTTGTCCCACTGTAATAGATTACGCGGAACTTGCTAAGGATCAACAACAAGATTCTTATTTGTTACAATTATCTAATTCGAAAGACGTTTCTAATAGGTTAAAGAAAATTATGTTACCTGAAAGTGGTACATTTATTTATTGTAATTTAGATAATGATAAAATTAGACCCTACTTGACTGATAAATTTCGACGTATTGCATTTGATAGTGTACATAATTTATGTCATCCCGGAATAAGGACTACACGCAAATTGATTCAAAATCGTTTTTATTGGCCAAATATGAATCGTCACGTTGGCCAATGGGCTAAAACATGCATTGAATGTCAACGATCGAAGGTTAATCGACATACAATGTCAGGTTTAGGATCGTTTCCGCAGTGCGATAGGTTTGAACATATTCATGTTGATTTAATTGGACCTTTACCCACTTCACCCGAAGGTTTTAGGTATTGCCTAACCATAGTTGATAGGGGGACGCGATGGCCAGAATGTTTTCCTACGAAAGATATAACTGCTGAAACGATTTCGCGTGTAATATATGAAGGATGGATCTCTCGTTTTGGTTGTCCGAAAAAGCTAACAAGCGATCAAGGACGCCAATTCGAAAGTCAATTATTTGCTACACTAATGAAGTTATTAGGTATTAATAAGTTGCGTACGACACCTTACCACCCACAGAGTAACGGGGCGGTAGAGCGTTGGCATAGGTCGCTTAAAGCGGCATTAACGGCTCGTTTATGCAATATATCATCATCTTGGGTTACGGAATTACCAACTGTGTTGCTAGGACTTAGAACAGCAGTAAGAAGTGATACCGGCATAAGCGCAGCAGAAATTACGTACGGCACAACTTTACGATTACCAGGTGATTATTACGATAAAAAATCGAGTTTAGAAATAGATAGCAGTCTTGAGTATGTAAGTAAATTACGAGATACTATTAGGAAATATCAGTCAGTAGCTATTAGGCAGAATGAAAGACGGAACATATTTATTCACCCCGATTTAGAAAAGTGCGATTATGTTTTTGTAAGAAACGACGCAGTACGTAAGCCTTTACAACCAACATACGACGGTCCTTATCGTGTGTTGAGTCGAGAGGAAAAGGTATTTTACATTCAAATGACTGGCAGGAAGTTAGAATATCTGTAGACCGTCTAAAACCTGCATATTATTTGAATGATGATAGTGATACGACATCTGGGGCAGATACTGAGGTTCCATTACAAATTCCAAGTAGCGAATTGCCTAATACACATACCACGCGTAGTGGAAGAGCTATACGATTACCAGTACGATTTAGGTAATAGTATTGTATTTGTAATTGTTTCAACTATTTTAAATTTATTAGAATTACGATGATTATAAGTATTCATAAGACTTCATAGAAATGTATAATAAATACTTAGTAATCAACACATCGTATTTAATAAATAATAGCACTTATGAAATTTGAAACGAGTTCATTATTAATTGTTTAACGTTTTAAGTATGGTATTTCAAATTTATGTTTGTGTTGAGTTTTTATTGAAATGTTTACTACTTAGAAATTTAAGTACTTTTGATTTATGGCTTTTGAGTGTATAGTAATAGCCTTTGTAATATTAAACGATACAAGTGTTAAGAACGTATTGAGATTTGAAATGTTGATGTTACTAAGTGTTAATTGACGTGTAACAATTATCGCACGCCACTTAGAAGACCCAACCGAGTTTTTGTAATAACATAAATAGTTTAACGAAATTAGGTGTTAACTGTTAACCACTTGTATACGATACGTATTGATTGATTTATATTGTGAACATTTTTTATACTTTATATTGTAAACATTTTGTAACCTTATATAGCGACACTTTTTATATACACCCATCTGTTTATTGTTTAGTTTAATTGTAAGTTTTTTTACTTGTATACCCTTTTTATTTTTTAAGGGGGGAATGATGTAGCGACGACAAGCCAATTTATGAGTTATCGAATTTCAAGTGTAACGCTAAGAAATTTCACACGGTAACTCATATATAAACAGTTCGTGCGTTATGCACAGACAGTCACGGGCTTGTCGGGACGCGGGTGGGTCGAATTAGGTCGAATATTAATTACATACGGATAAATATATGTAGTTAACGAAATATAACCTTTGCGTAGTTATTCATCTTTTATTACACCCGCACATAACAAGCCCCTACAAACTTATTTGAAAAGTTAAATTTTATTCAATAATTATTTTATACAAGTGTGCTATAATAATAAATCATTGTTTTTAATAGTTATCAAAAACAATACTCATTCATATTTCCATAGAAATAAATTATTACAATTACAGAATAATAAATAAATATTTTTACCTGTTGTTGTTCACTGCTCAATCCAAATATATGTTCATCTATGGGATAGTACGACATACATCGTACGTTTGGTTTCGCATTTTTAGCGAGTAACTTCCTAACACACAACCGTAAAGACATGTTACCGGTTTTATACTGATGTAATATACATTTATATCGCAAATAAGAAAAAACAATTGATGAATTTTGAGCCTTATTACGTCAACACTAAGTTGATTGTTGAACTGATTATTATGCATACCCACTGATAAGGGTCAACAAACGTTGATAGCGACTTTGTTGTTGGAATTTGATAATAATTGTTTGTGTTAGAATTTGAGTATTTGTTTCGTACGTGTGGAAGTACTTATGGTACCAACCTATAAAGTATTTTTTTTTTATAGCAACATAACTACCAACTAAGTTACTGTTTCTTTTCCCTATAAAGGCAAGTAGGGTATGATTAAAAAACTTCTATACTCTAAATTGAAGTGTTTTGTTTTTATTTAAAATTGTTTTGCGTAGTTATGTAACACAAAATACAATTTTCTTTACAGTTTATTTTATTTTCTAGAGTTTAAATATCCCTGCAATAGATAAAGCAAAAACTTTGTGATATTGATGAAATTTAATCTTAATTCATAGCATTAAGGTTGATAATCATATAATGGAGATTAAAACATTATTATTGTACTTTTGAATGTTATTCGAAGTTAATGATGTCACTGATTACAAGTATGATGGCAACTATTTTGTGTGGGGATGAAAATAAAACAACATTTACACTATGTATATCACTTTATTTGTATATTAAATAAATCTGTCTGATTTTCAAGCACCATAATAATTATACTTTATGTTTAAAATAGACATTTTAAAATCTTTTAAAAATTAACAAGGACCCTTCCCTTTAAATATTTAAAATATAATACTTCAGCTATTGTTCTTAACCGAATAAATTAACAGTAATATACATCGATTTCGCTATTTTGTGATAAAAAATACTGGAATGTGTAAAACTACACAAACAAAAATAGGAATGTAATAAAAACATTAAACATTGCACTCACATTGAGATATTCACAATAATATTTGATTTATAATATAATATAATAAATTTAAATTAAAACATTTGTGCCAAATAAACGATTATTAAATAGTGATCTTAAATAAGTTACTATAATTAGTTTGTGTCCATTTTGGATTTTAAAGACTGGTAATATTCTGATAATACTTTCCAGGCGGATGGCGCCATGAATCCTTTTGGCGGTTCCTTGCCAGCTCTAGCGAGACCTGAATAACATGATTAAGTTAATAATAAACATAAAAAAAAAACGATTTAAGCCCTCGAAATAAATAAAATTGCCTTTTTGAAAAAAAAAATTATGGAAAATACTAAGAAATGAAATATACGGGTTAATAATTTACCTCTTCTTTTTATAATTTAATTGTCTGTATAACATACTAGAAATATATAAGAGAAATCATGTCATAACCACAATTTTCTAAGAATATAATAGGAAAGTAATAATTGTAACCAATATATTCTGTTTATTGATATACCTCTCATTCTTGTTCCAGATATGAAATCGAAATCTTCCTTCCTGGTGGGATCGAAGAACGCCATCTTGCCAACAGATGCGTCGTAGGCGGCAACGCGGAATGGAATGATCTAGAAACAATAAACACATTTAATATTCAAATTATCTTGATTTTTTTTATTAATTACCATTGAAAAAAGCTCTTAAGACGCGCGCGCAAATCGCAAGATGCAGCACTACGCGAACATCGAGTCGAGAGTTACATATTATGTTCGTTAGTCGTCTTGCGATTTGCATGAATGTGTACAAATGTAATGTGGCATTGAAGAATGCACCACAAAAATAAAAATATAATCTCTGAACACTGAAAATTTCTGGGGAGTCATCTAGTGTAAAGCGTAGCAGCATATCGCGAATCAAACATATACCCGGACCCGCAGAATTTCGACCTATTACTATGTAATGATTTCTATATGATCATGACCTATTTCTTTCTCGGATCCGCGGGATCCTAGCCTATATAATAATTTCACACACGTTCATACAATATTACTCACCTCCAAGTCATTAAGTCCCGGTGCAACAGCCAGCAACATGGCGCCGTGTCGCGGGTCGAACAGGTCCCCGGACCCGTCGGGGTGCGGCAGGCCCGCGGGGTCCCGCCCCACTATGTAGTGGTTGGCCCCTGCGTTCATACGGCACTTGGCGTGCCATTGTACCTGTGGGGAATGTGTGAATTGAGGGTAGTTGAAAATAAAAAAAAAATAATTTGCATTTTTGCGCGAAAAAAATTGTAAATAATCATTTTTCGTCAATTTGATTTTGCGGGAATATTTAATTTATAAAATTGAGGGTAGTCGCGAATGAACTTAATGGAGTGAGCATTATTTTGCATTTTAATTATATAGGAATTGTGTATTTAAAGCAAATCAAATTCGAAATATTACAGGTTTCATGAAATGCCTTTAATCACATCAATATTTAAACATTTATATTATATTCTACTAGTGAAAATGGAAATCAGTATAACTACGCTATATTGGAAAAAATACATAAATAACATAGTAATTGTAATTCTAAATAATAAAACGTTCATATAAATCTCTACCAAAACTAAAATATTAAACAAAATCTCACCTCAGTAGGTCCCGCATACATCATAGGCGAGGGGAATATAGCCAGTATGGTGGACTGCGGGTCCAAAACACCCTCGTTGAGAACCGCCTTGTGTTGGTTGATACGGACCTCTAGGGGCACGTCGTCGTCTTTTGTCCAACCGCCTGGGAAATTAAATTTATTTAGTACTAGCTTACCGCCCGCGGCTTCGCCCGCTTTGTCTAAAACCTAATAAATTATATACTTAAACCTTCCTCTTGAATTACTCTATCTATTAAAAAAACCGCATCAAAATCCGTTGCGTAGTTTTAAAGATTTAAGCATACAAAGGGACATAGGGACAGAAAAAGCGACTTTGTTTTATACTATGTAGTGATGAAATATAGTACTTGGAAGTGTGATTGTGGCAAATATTGTCATTGGTTAATTTAATAATATGTTCTGTCTTTCACTTACACAAAGTAAAACCACAAGTAACAAAATGATGATTGCCTAAACTGGAAATGGAATTTGTATAGAACAGGACTGTGGCAGAATAGGATAGGATGTGGTAGGATATGGCGTGCAAACTTATTCGCAAAAAAAGTTATAGAAAAAGACCTGAAAATATTGACTAGAAATAATATTTTATTTGTTAAGTTAGTATTTTAGGATAAAGCAATGAACACATACAAACACCAAAATGCATATCACATAGTCATAAGGGAATTAGGTTTTAATATTTACCCAGTGGATGCAATAGAAGTACCGGTTTCTGGTACCCTCTTTCGATAAGTTGCCTCTGCGTGTCTTGCATCAACAAAGCGTGACCATTATGAATGGGATTGCGGAGCTAAAAATAATTAATTAATATTTAATTTAACTATGGATTATTATGACAAAATAAAATCCCCTATTTTATACAAGTTTTAAAGAAGTAACTAATTTTAAGCCACAAATAAGAGAGGCCGTTTACTTAAATATGCATGAGTCTTGTACATCCATATTAATTTATATCTTTTATCATGGACCAATAATATTGGTCCAAGCTTTTATCTACATCATGAACGATCGTGGTTGTTATTTTTTTTCTAAATTTCTAACAAATCTAAACAAATACATGTTCTTAAGTATAATATGATAAAAAATTCCTTTCAACAACATTTTTTTTGTAATTTCTATAAATTTTTCTCTTGTCTGTGTTGTGTCTTCGTCTCGCTCAGGGGCGGCGGTGATTGCTCGTTATCGGACGACCTACCAGTTCATTTGCTCGTTTTTTTTTGACATGACAACGTCTTATAATTCGATAGAGCCGGCTGCACGCACGAAAAAACATGACTCATGCGGCGTTACCTCGCTCTGAGGCGTTCCATGTAAGGCTTGAAGTGCAAGCGAGAGCGCGGAACGAGCGACAAAGAAGTTGTCACGTTCAACTATCGTCAGTAAACCGACTTTACAGACAACCAATTTTTTTTATAAAAAAAATATATTGTTTTTCTGTATATAACACACCTGGAAAGCGAAAACAGCGTCCGCATTGAGCTCCCTGAACTTGCGCCTGAGCTCGTTGGGCGTCAGACGGAACGCGTCGAGCCCGTCGTTCCAGCGGACCCGAGAGAACACTTCTAAGTTGCCGCCTACTAGCCAATCGCCGGATTCTTCGATCATCTGGTGTATAAATAAATATTTTTTTTTTAAATTAAGCTATTGCATAGCTTCTATCGCGGGCCTTGAGCGCGGGGACCGAATCGAGAAATTCCGTAACGAAAAACCTCACGCTCCCCACTCCGACGGGCGGAGGTGTGGCTTGAAGGCATAGCATGCAATAGCTTTACCGCGGCAGTCCCCGAGTGCCACACGTCTTTTTTTTTATCATTTTGGGGAAAGTGTCTTCAGTTAAGTTGGCTGTTTTTCTTCTACTGTTAGATTGTAAATAAAAACGCAATCACATTAATTTCGCTTGTTTTATGTAATTTTAAATGATAATGTAATTACGACGGATCCTTGGAAAAAGATCGTCATTTTTATATGTTTATGAAAAAATAAAACTAGTAATTGAAAACTTATAGTCATCGTCCTACTTTCTACGCACGACATATACCTACGTCGGAGCGGCAACGTCGCGTCAAGCGTTCGTCATGCGTTTGTCATGCAGTAACAATACCAAGTATAACTTATGAATACAACAGGTAACATTGATTTCACATAATTTTTATTATTTGAGTTTATTTCATTGAGTTTGTATACCGAGTATAAGGCAACGGAAAATGCAACTCTTTCCATTCAATATAAAAGTCTAAATAAAATATCGCTTCAAATGCGCAATAATTCAAAATCTAGAGGATTTCTTTCTCGAAAAAAGTTTATGCAAATAATCCAAAAAATTGAAGATAAAACCCACAAACACTATTTTCTAACTACCCACCTTAATATAAGGGTGGCCAGTATTATAAATGCCAAACTGGCGACTGCATCTCTCCTGTTTCCTATGCGGGTAGAACTCCGGCGACCGTAGTACGGCAACACTTTTACCCTCATACACGAGGGATATCGCTTTAGAACCGGTCATTCGTTCTTTGTCTTCCGTTTTAACTGGCAACACTATGGGCACAGATTGGTTGACGATAGTGCCGTCGGATAGTGTTAGACAGTTTGAGTGGAGCGCCTGTTAATATTGGAATAATTATTAAAAACAATATTTGATACTGAATATTTCATAATTATTAGGTTATTATTTCATAAACAATTTTTACCTCAATTTTTCAAAACAGAATTTCTTTATAGGAATAAAGGCATAAATTTACATTAAAAACATAAATCATTATTTTAGTAATATTGCAACTTTTATTGTATGCTTTAAAAGTAAAATAGACATTATAAAATTTTAAGGTAGGTACTTAGTTATCCCGTTAAAAAATATTAAAAAATACGTAAAATTACTTACTTGTAAATATTCAATTTCCCTCATAAATCCTTTCAATGGATACGCCCAACCTTCCGATAATACCTGCAAACATCCATGATTATTATTATCTACACTAATATTATAAAGAGGAAAACTTTGTTTGTTTGTTTGTTTGTTTGATTGTAATGAATAGGCTCATAAACTACTGGACCGATTTTAAAAATGCTTTCACCATTCGAAAGCTACATTATCCACGAGTAATATAGGCTATATATTATCACGCTAAGACCAACAGGAGCGGAGCCACGCGGGTGAAACCGCGCGGCACAGCTAGTTCACAATAAAACTTTAATTCATCATTCTAATTACATTTCAACTAGGCAATTATTCAGTTCAAATTAAATTGACGAAGGACGCAGCCTTCACTTTCTAATTAAAATGTCGAGTACTCAAAACAATAAAAAAACATTATCTAAATTAAAAAAATAATAGATACTTTGTTGGTTACAGGCTATTACAGCCTGTAGCAGCGTAGCGTTATACATTTTTAAACAATAGAAAAAAAACATTCACTCAGCGGGAATCGAACCCGCGTCTATCGCGCGACGCCTGACCTCTCGGCCACCCGTGATCCCCAATCAGAGCATTTTATTCTACTCTTTCGGTTTTAAAAAAATATATATATTTTTAAAGCATTTGAATGCAATAAAACTAAATATCAAAATTACTTTAGTAACAAGCTTGCAAATATATTTAATAACTAGCGGTCCGCCCCGGCTTCGCCCGTGGTACGTTTTCTCTACATA
>CAJQZM010032023.1:0-31634 GCA_907164665.1 Colias nastes | reverse complement strand
TTATGTAGTAGTACCCTCATTTTTTGGTTTAAATTGACCGGGCTAAACGTAATAGCACAGATAATATAATAGTAATAGAATAGCTACCACAGATTATTAATAAAAGAAACGAGGTAATTTTCTGTGTTTTTAAAATAACTGTGCTGTCTTCAGTGTATTTATTTGTCTTTGAAATATCTTGACTAAATTTTCATGAGACTGCCATTGGTAGAGATTGTTTTAAGGCTAATATTATATATAGGTCTACTTTCACAGGTACTTTTGAAAGAAAGACAGAAAATAAATTTATTACCAAAAACACATTATATACAAAATTTATCTTAAATTTAATGAGGCAAATGGACACAGCCTCAGCAAAATGCTGCACAAAACAGCGCTGATTTACAGGCTGTACCAATGATTGAGGTTCGTCTTCTTTTAAACTGAATTTGAACTTAATTCAAAAAATAATAGAACCAAAACAAAAAGCTTTTCTTATATTATCTGTCAAATATACCAAATGATTTAAATTTATGTGATAAATAGCTGTGCATTTCAAACTTCTCGCGGTAGCCAATTATAATTAATAGAATTAGACCATAATATTATACTTCTAATTTAAGAAATATCAAATACATAGAGCTCGAGCGTTCAAAAACAATTCAAGCCCTTGTCTGGCAATTTCACGTTTTATTCTGAGGCAATAACAATTAACACCTAAACAATTTATTATTTTCCTTTTACAACAACTGCAAATTAATATTCATTTTCACAACTGACAAAATTTTAACAAAAAGTCTTTATACCACGTACGTGGGTAAATTAAAATCCCTAGTCCATCATCCGGTGAGATGAGGTGGCGTGAGACGTGTTCCGCTCACGCCGCCCCATGAGGTTAGAGCTGGTTGGCTCACACTTTGTTTCTCACAGCTGGTTGCCTGGTGACGGGCAGCCGCTGATGGGGTCATGGACGAATTCTACCATACCCGTGGCCCCGTGGTTGATGCGGCTTGACGGAACACAGTGGGGTTTTGGTCGGTAGGAATCCGACATAACCCACGGCCCCTTCCCCGGAGGCCGTGGGTATCTATGCAAGATTTCCCCACTTCTGGCTGACTTCTGGTTGGTAATATGTAAATTGTAAAAATCTCTTTATAAAATACTAGCTTTCCGCCTGCGGCTTCGCTCGCGTTTTCAAAGAAAAACCCGCATAATTCCCGTTTCCATAGGATTTCCTTGATAAACCCTATCTATCCCATGTGCTAATCCAAGTTACCCCCTATATGTGTGATCAATTTGTAGTATTTGCGTGAAAAAGTAACAAATATACATACATACACAAACACATACATCCATCCTCACAAAATTTCGAATGTATAATATTAGTAGGACTTCTTAAGGCGGATTCCCACGGCCCGCTATGCGACAGGCCGCGCCAGGTACTGCGCCGCCTGTGTAGGCTTGTCGCGATCTGTACTGAGCGTTCCCACGGCATGTGTCGGCCTGGTGTGGCCTGTTGACGGTCATTCCAACATGTTAAGTGATACCTACAGAGCGCATGGTTGCGTGTGCAGCCGCTGTGGTTTTATTCAGTGGTGAACATTTGATAAACCAAGCAAGAAGGAAGCAAAAGAAACGACGCTGGTGGATGTCGTCATACAACAAGAGCCGATCAGGGTTGACGTAAGCTAAAATTAACACGATTGTCATGAAAATCTAAATACTTATATAAAAGAATGTCGTGTTAGTTACACTATTTAAACTCAAGAACGGCTGAACCGATTTGGCAAAAAATTTTGTGGGAATGTACTTAGTTTGATAAATTATGTTCATACGCAGATGCGCCCGTACAGGCCGCGACAGGCGCAGTCGCGCTGCACCGCGCCGCGCCTTTGAACTTACCGACTTCCGATGGATCGAACGGGCGTCATCAGGCCACCGCAGGCCTTATCGGATGCGACGGTTCCCATGGCCTGTTGGTCTGGCCTGGCGCGGTCTGATCTGTGAGAAATCAGGCCGTGGGAATCCGCCTTTACTAAATTAAGCAATTCTCTCCAATTTTTTACATTTCGTTTGAAACTCACTCTTTTTCTATTTTAGGTTACGATTCTACTCTTTTTATAAATACCTACTACTAATATTGTAATTAATCCAGAAAATTAGGGTTATTGGCTTAAATTCAATATTTCATAGTTACAAAGATTGATTTCAATGACTTACGATTATGTACTTCTTCTGCTCTAATATAAGTTCATAATGTACACATAATATTATCACAGAAAATAATAAGACCTACTATAGATATTACGTTTATCAGAAAAATCTCAATAGGTATCACCGTCTCGTTTAAATATATTTTTTGTTTTAAATGTGAAAATGAACCCTTTACTTCCTGTAGCCTAAAATTAAATAAAAATACATCATTTGCTTGATCCGTTAGCCGGCTGTGAATTAACTAAGATTTAATGACAAAAGATAATTACCAACCTTTATCTTTTATTGAAATTAACCGCTTCAAAAATAAATGAATTAACCGCTCTGATGGCATATTATGTACGCATTTAAAGTCATTAAACTGCCAAACCCGGTTAATTCCCCATAAAGGTTAATAAAAATCGATACCGTACAATTAATTACACTAAAAGTCATGTTTAGGTAAATTACATTTTAATCGTTTTTTTTTATGTCACTTGTTTTATTACCGTCAAATACAAAATATTCAGTTACTTAGAACCTCTTTTAGAAAGTTAAACTAGTACGACTTTAAAAAAATCTTAACCCTAAGGAAACCTCCAAGATCAAGACAAAGAAAAACAAGTAAGACATAGGTTACACGCTCAGTCTGGCGTCAGTTCAGTCCATCAGTCTGCTCAGAATGACGGGAGAATTATCGTCTAACCGGTTGACTGACGGACTGATGGTTCAGAATATACCGTGTTTTTCATCCATCATTCTGGCATCAGTCTAAGCCGGATCAAACTGATGGACTGAACTGACGCCAGACTGAGCGTGTAACCTATGAATAAATGTACTATGATAATGTTAGCAGTTTCCTCTGACGAACAAAATCATTCACAATTTATAATTTTTGAAAATTTATTTCCGCTTTTTATTTACAGGTGCTAGTTATAACGGGTCTGGCTTTATGCAGTATCTCTGATGGTTACATTTTCGGTCAAACTTCGGGGATGATAGACGCTCTTCGTGGTAATAGCACCATGCAATTATCAGAAGATGGACTCTCTTGGATAGGTAAGTGTACCACATGATACCAACATTTACTCATTTATACTCAGTTTCGTAGTAAAGTAGAATTTATATTCCGGCAATCAATTTCATCTGACCAACCTTTGAAAAATCATTTACTTGGATAGGAGCAGGAAAATTGACTTCCTTTTGTATAAAACATTAATAACAACAGTTTTCATGAACTTGCTGTTTGATTTCGTGCCACATAAAATAACATTGTAAGGAATAACTTAAAATAAACGATAACAATTATGATGAAACACAATGAAACACGTGTGTAACTACATACAACATTCTCAAGTCACCCGATGTTAATTGATGGAACTAATGTCTTGCGCGCAGACAATAAAATTTCAAACATTCATTCAAAACACTCACGATTGTCTCAGTTTACTGGTAGTTTAGTTGGTATGTGTAATGTTTGTGTTATTCTTGGAACTTCTCGTACATTATTTTTAACAAAAACATCTGTTTCAATATTGTCATTCGAGTAGAAAAAGACAGAAACAACTTCTGTATGACGAATAACATTCTCCTATTCATTTTAATTCTTTGTTCCAGCATCATCGATCAACATTACCTGCTTCTGCGGTTTTGCTGTGGTCGCTATTGTGACGGAAATACTAGGAAGAAGAAAAGCATTAATATTATTGAACATTCCTGTTCTATGTTGCTGGATCATGGTGTATTTTGCTCAAAATATAACCACACTGTTGTTCTCTCGAGTAATTATGGGAGTGTCATACGGTGGTGTCCTTATGTTAACGTATATTTGTGTTGGCGAATACGCATCTCCGAACATTAGGTCTCTGTGTTTAAATTTAATAGGCTGTGTTGGAACGCTTATAGGTTCCTCCTTAGGGCATATCTTAAGTCTTCTAATCCCTTGGAGAGAAGTTGCCCTTCTTGGCATTATACCTACTTGTCTTGCAATTGTGATTCCTTGCTTTTGGGTGGAGAGTCCGTTTTGGCTGGCATCCAAAGGTAGATTTGACGAATGCACAGATGCTTTCAAAGCACTTCATATATCTACTGATGTTACCAAAAAAGAACTAGCTTTAATAATTGCCAATGAGAGACGAAACCAAACCAAATATTCAAGTAATACCCATGTTTTAAAATTAATTGTAACAAAGGTTTCGATAGCAATACAGGAGAGATATTTTTGGAAAATAAGTATTTTAAATACTGTCATCAATATATACCGCATAGCTGGAGGACGAATATTGTTTACTACCTTAGCGTTGACTATTTTGAAGGACATTACTGGTGACTCTAACATTTTAAAGCACACACTTCTGGTTGATGGATTTTGTATCCTGGGGGCACTGATATCTTGTATTCTTGTGAAGAAATTTAAAATGCGGAGTTTGCTATTCAGTTCTGGAATATTAGCAAACATAATACTTATAGTACTTGCTTCTGTTCTTTATTACAGACCAGTTCAAGATGATATTTATGTTTGGATTAAAGTATCGTTGTTGGCATTATATTTCATTATCATGATAGCTGGACCATATGCCGTATTGGAAACATTACTTATTGAGATAAACCCTTTGGATATTAAAGCTTTTTTTATATTTTTCTTCGGAGCTATTATTGGTGTTGCACAATTTTTAGCGGTAAAACTTATGACGAATATGGTCAATTTGATAGGATACCACGGAATATTCTTCTTAAATGCCATAATTATATTTATTTGCATGACATATATTTGGTATTATTTGCCAGAAACTAAAGGGAAATCCTTAGAAGAAATTCAATGTTACTTTAAGAATGAAAGCGTACTTGAAGGAGTTTATGAAAATTGTGAACAATGTAATGTCTTACTGGATTCAGTGAAAAAGAAGTGTCCTCATATTATTTAATAATGTAATTAATAAATAGTGTAGCGGGGCTCCGTCGTCGCGCAAAAAAAAAATCAAATACCTACGTCCTAAGTATTTTATGATTCTATACAATTTTCACTTTGGATCAAAAATTTTCTAAGTCCTTACTTTGCGCCCCCTTTGCTTTAGGCGGACCTTATTATGTTATAAAAATAAAAATAAGCCTTTATTACTGTTTACAATTTATTACAACTAATTATGTTTTACAATAAATATTTACAATTTTGCTAAACAATTATCTTGGGTCTAACAATGGGTTTCAGTTAACAGTTAGTTTATCGACAAAGGCCTCCTCTAAAGACTATTAAGTTATAAGTACCTAGTTAATAAATAATATTGTAAAAGAATCTTGAATAACAGTACCGAAAATCTTTATAATATTCGTATTATGAGTACGTAGGTATACGTAATTGTTGTGATATGAAAACTATTATAAAACATGCCAAAAATTTTAATGAAATAAAAATTTAATATAATATGATGTCGTTTTATTTTTGTAACTTGGTCTTTCCTTTGAAAACTATACTGATACTAATAGCGTGTTTTGACACTATGTTTTCTGTGTATATTTGTTTGAAAATGTATACAGGTGTCTTTCCTCCTATTTTATAGCACAATGCCGTGTAGGTAGGTACATTTTTTTGGTTAGCCAATCCGAGCTTAAATGAAAAGTTAGTTTCATTTTAAAGTTCCTATGCAAGATAATGGGCGCTAGCCGCTATCATGTATCCTGCTATGGCATGAAACTATTTTGATATACCTAACATTTTAGTCTAAAAGCAAGTTTTCTAGAATTTAAACCTTACTTACTAGCATTTATTAATTACTAGATATAGAATGAAAATTAAGACCTTGCAACTGGGAATTTTCGTTTTCACTGCAAAAAATCTAAACTTCGAAAACATTATCTTTAAACTTACTTTGTGTGACATAGTTGAGTATTAATCGAGTATAATAAATGAATTTGAAGCTAATAAGTAATATATTCACAAATATATTAAATACAAACACAAATTTAAATTTAAATTAAGTACTTAATTTATTAATTATTTCCTTAAAGATAGTAAGTACATTTTATTATACATCGCTATAAAAACTAAATTACTTTACACCAACGTATGCTTGTTACAGAATTATAATTATTTGTACAATAATCATAAGTACTATTGAATAGAATATAAATTAACATAATATATTAATGTAGCTTCATTTAAATAAATATACAAACAAACTAAAAAATAAACATCTATTACGTAATTAATGCAGCTAACGAATTTTATTAAGGTAAGGTAAAGGTCATTCATTTTATTATACAAAAAAATATGTGTTTATACGAAAATTAAAACATTCTAACATAATAAGGTGAAAGAAAGGCTCTACCTAAGTAACTTACTCAATTATGTTTTCGAAATTTTGTTTTTGAACGTGACAATAAATGGGGGGGTTGCTTACCTATTCATTTATTTTAATTCAGTATTCACTATCAACCTATTAAATAAGGTTACAATTCTCTTGCCTATTACACTCGTTGACTTCATGTAATTTTTTGTTGCTGGCAATTTCTTGTTTGTGTTCAAATTTTCCAGTTTTAAAAAACACTTCAATTTCATGTAAAGTCCTACCTTTTGTTTCAGGCATGTACACCCACAAAAATAAGAGACACATAGCTGTAATTATTGCATATAAAAGAAAAGTGCCAGAATATCCCAATCTTGAAAACATAGTTGAGGCTAATTTAATAGATAGGAAAAACACGCCCCCTGCTAAGCTCCCTGTTACGAAAATACTAAATTCCTTAACTTCGAGTGGATTAACCTCACCAATGAAGACCTCCAAAACCGCGTATGGGCCGGCGCTTGCGACGATATAATAAAACGCCATTAACGCCACTTTTATCCATGGGTACCAGCTCTCGTTTGGTACAAAGTATAATGCTGCACTAAATGCAATTAATAGGATATTAGACAGTACGCCCAAGGTAAACAGAAGCCTTCTCATTTTATATTTGTTTATCAAATAGAATGACCAAGCGGCACCAATTATTCCAAACCCATCAACGAGTAGGGTAAACAACAGGACATCAGTACGACCTGTAATTTCTTGTAGCATTGTTATCGCAAACGTACTCAATAGAACACGTCCAGCTGCAGCTCTATAAATATTCACAATAAATATGGTAAATGTGATTTTCCAGAAATACATTTCCTTACACGCATTCACTATTTTCTTAATGTCCCCAAATCGCGTGTTGGATCTTGTTAAAAACTCTATTTGACTTTTCTTCTCATACGCAATAAGATATTTTAATTCTGCTTCAGTATTTTCATTATTACTTCGCAATGCTCTGAAAGCTTTCTCACATTTATCAAATTTTCCCTTTGATGCGAGCCAATATGGACTTTCGAGCCAGAACAGTGGCAAGATGCATGCCAATCCTGATGGAATGAATCCAATAAGTGCTACTTGTCTCCAATCTATTAAAAGACTTAGTATGTGGCCCATCATTACACCAGAAAGTGTACCAATACTTATTATTAAATTGCAAGCAAACTGTCTGTTACTTGGCGGGAGATATTCTCCACAGTTTACAACCGTTTGAAAAAATACTCCTCCATAAGAAATTCCGACTAAAATTCTTGTGAATAAAAGTACAAATTTATCTTGTGCATAATAGAGTAAAATCCAACTGAGTAATACTAGAGCAACTCCTTAACATAACATTCGCTTCTTTTTATTAATTATATACTCGTTTTGAGTTATCTTCTGCTGTTTATGCATCCAAACTGCAGAACTGACAAACAAACCAAAACCAAGACTCATCCCTATTTTCTTCCCAATCTTCGTCATTAGAACTTTCTTAGTCCTTAACGATTTCTTCTTCTGATTCTGATTCTGATATCTTCTGACACACTCAGACTTCTGATATCTTCTTTTCTTCAAAATTTGCCTCTTTGATGTTTCTTTCTTTTTGGAGGAATTTGGCGTAGTTGAAAGCTAGTTGCATTGCTTGTTTTCTGGTTAAACCACAGTGCATATACTGCAGGTCAATAAGTAACGAACGAGCAATTTCTCTTCATTTACATTGAAAATCTGGGAGCTTTTGTATTAGCTCCCCTTGTCTTGCAAAGGTGTTAACTTTTGTTCACCTAACAGGTAATACCGTCGTAAAGTGGTTCTGTCTATCCCATACTTGATTGCAATTTGACGAATAGATTTGCCACTCTTTAGTTCTCTGACTGCACTTACAATCTCAGACTTAGTAAACGGTTTCCTGCGACGACTACCTTCCTTAGGCTTATACTGAAATTGCATTTTCTTTCTGAAACAAAACAAAAACTAACTTAAATAGTACCTATACAAACTGCAAAGGGAGAGTTGAGCCACTGTTCAAGTCTCCCGACTGCAGACTGGTTCAACTCTCCCACACCCGACTCGAGGCCATATCATGATTTTTTCCAACAAATCCACTATTAACTGGGGAACAACACTGAACGTACGACAAAATATGATAATCTAGTAATGCAATAACGTAGGTGTTTGATACATACCTTCATTAATGCGTGCATAGCAATTAAAACAACAAATCCAAAAAAAATCACTCCGCGACGATAAAAACACTTTTTCATAACTCACGGTCGAACGCGTCTGTTATCACTCAAAATTGCGAGTTGCTTGTGATTGGCGGGTTACGCGCGTTCATTTGTTTGTCACTCAGCGTAATTTGGCGCATAATTTAAAAAGTTATTCAAAGTGGTTCAACTCTCCCACCTGGGCAAGTCTCCCGGACTCCCCCTATATTTCTTAATAAAGTATATTTTACTGATTCATATTGACGTCTAGATGACAAATTTTCAATTTGCGTAAACATTACCTTTTATTAAGTCTGTGTATTAAGTAGATTAGATTTTATTTTTCTTTTGTTATATTTGAACAGAAAGTAATTACTCCAAAAAAGGTCTATTAAAACAACTTCATTAATTTATAATTCGCGAAGAATATATTTTTATATACTTTCATCAGTTTCAGACGCGAAAACATAGTACCTAAATCTCGTGATTGAGTATTGAAAAAATCACGTGTGAAAGTGAATCACATGAATCACGATGACGCGACTGTCTAAAACGTGTAGGTATATAGAATATAAGGATTACTAGAATCAAAATTATTCGATTTTCTTTCTTCCTTTAGAAAAACGTATGGGGCTGGTAAGAAATATTGAAAATAGGTAGAAAAAGAAAGGTAAGAGGAATTAAAACAAAAACACCGTTTTTTTTATTAAATTTATTACATAACAAGGCTAGCTCAATATTGAATTATTGACATGTACCTACATTGTACCAAAGTATAATTTCTACTTATATTTTTAAATTAATAAATAATAGTCTCTCTCTACAAATTATATGCTTAGTTACGTCTTGCACTTAGGTATAGTACTATTCATAACATATTTCATAATATTTTCAGTTCATTCTCAGAATATAATATTTAAACAATACATAATTTGTTAATCCTTCCACTTTTAATTATTTTTACCACTATAATCTATTTAAAAATTAAGAAAAATGGTAAACCGCATTAAATTGTAGCATAAAGCATTGATACATATATGTAGGTATAAAGGCTGATTTCCGTGCTGGGATTTAATTTAGTTTAATTTATTATATACCTCTTTATAAACATTTAATTTATAACAAGTGTGTACGTTACATATTCTGTGAACTTGTTTCAAATCTTTATTTTATAAACACATAATATTGAAACTAATTAATATTAATTTACGACTTATTAAACGTTTGTCGAAATAAATCAAACACAAAATTATGAAGATTAGATAATATCGTTACCTATAAATTAAATTAAATTTTACTTATTAATTTTAACAATACGATAATTACGGGTTAATTTTGTGATCTGATATTAATTTCTCAGCTGTTTCATAACTTCTCTTGACTTCGAAACTACCGTGGCGAAAGTATGATTCAATCTCTTGTAAAGACCGACCTTTTGTTTCTGGTAAATACATCCACATGTAAAACAATAATAGATAAACTATACTCCCATTTAAAAAGAAAACTCCGTGATATCCTATGGAAGAAAACATACCCGGTGCTAATTTTATTGATAAAAATTGAGAAGGAGACGCCGTGACTCCTAGTAAAAACAAACAAAACGACTTTATTTCCAATGGGAATATTTCACTTATTATAGCTTCTAGAACTGCATATGGACCGGCACTAAGGATAATAAAGTAGGAGGCCAGCAGAAGAACTTTTATATATGAAAAATATATGTTACCGGTTGGTAAATAGCATAAGCAAATAGCGAGGATAATCAGAACAGTATTTGAAATTATTCCAAAAGTGAGAATCATTGTTCGTATTTTAAGTTTTTTGATGAGAAAACAAGAACACAAGACACCGCTTATCGTAAACATATCCACCGCCACTGTGAATAATAAAATATTTGAACTACCAGTTACTTCTTGCATTAAAGTTATAGCGAAAGTAGAGAATAAAACACGACCCGAAGCCACTCTATAAATGACACTAACAGTGCTCAAACCCATAATCTTCCAAAAATATTTGTGTTTAATAGCTATGAATAATTTAGACAACATAGTATGACGATTTTGTAATGTGAAAGATCTTTGTTTGGCCTTTTCATGTATTATTAGTGTATCGATTTCGTCACAAGCCTCTTTACTAGAACCACGTAAAACTTCAAATGCTCGTCTACATTCTTCAAAACGTCCCTTTGACGCCAACCAAGAAGGGCTTTCGACCCAAAATATTGGGAAAATAATTGATATACTCGTGGGAATTATCCCTAAAAGTGCTACGAGTCTCCAGTTGAATAAAATACTTAATATATGACCTATCATTATACCTAGAATGGGTCCAGCACCACACACTAAGTTCGTGTACAATGAACGATTATCTGGAGAAATATATTCGCCTATGTTCACGTATGATACAGTGAGTATGCTTCCAAAGAAGGTGCCGACAATTACTCGGGATACGAGCAGCATGGCTTTGCTTTGTGCGTAATACAACATGATCCAGACGACAAGGATGGGTGTACTCAGGAACATGACAGATTTTCCACGGCCCATGAACTGGTCGGTAATGGCTAAAAGGGCAAAGCCGCAGACACCCATCAGGTTCAGTATTGAGGCTAAAAAGATAAAGAGAGAAAAATATTTTAACATTTTAGGCTTTTAGAAAATAACTTGTAGGTAATTATTCAAATTCCACTTTGGATTTTTTCAATTTCAAGACCGCGTCATGGCAATACCGTCACGTCATGGAGTAAGGCAACGATTTTGGTATCTTTGAATCTTACCAAAGAAGTTTCACTTCTGACACGTGTGCACGGTACTCACGCTCTTTTTTATAATTTTAATGACCCTTAATAATATGAACATGTAAAATAGATAAATGATAAGTTTTATTAAACTGTACTTCGTAAATAACCGGTTTGGTTGTTTGTAGAATTAACTAACATCTCAAAATTATAGTTTATGACAGATAACTTCACGTTAAATTAAAAAATTTTATAATTCCTAATAAACTTACACAAATTTAGAACTTATTATTATGAGGATTTAGGCTATGACAATACTTATTATTCTATAATAGTACATACTTTTAGGTTAAATATTCAGGGAAATTGCACGAGTTTTCAGGTTTTGGCATTATGAGGATTTCATCACTGATTGTAGAGTGCAGTGTCAACTATGATATATAAAAAAGCTAGATACGTTACCCGCTCTCTATTTTGGCAAGAAAAAACTCAGCTAAGTGCCCGAGTTTCACTTAGTCACGCACCATTCAGCGTCGTGGCTGGACGTTCTTTTTATATTTTAATCGGCAGTTGTTATTACGAAGTACATGAGTGAAACATGTATTATGTCTCGTGCGTGAGAGTGAAAGAGAGAACAACTGTATTGGTGATAATGCGTTAGTAAGTAGGTATGTATTAATTACGCTGTTTTTTAGTGCAATGATGTTGGCGTATGCCGCGTCTACTAGTATAATAGGTCATTGAGTGTCAACGAAAGAATATGTACAAATAAATTAAAGAAGTTTCTGCACATACCCAAACTCTAACTTGGCAGTGGCCCTTTAACGATTTCGATGTATGGTTGAATTTGAAACAATTCAAACATAATATTATCTTTATCTTGCTTTAGTACAGAACACCTATTGAACTGCACAAAATTGAATATAAAATTAATACTTATTTATTTTCAGTACCTATCCAAGAAATATCCTCTTCTGTAACAGGTATGGGACTGTCTGGAGCCCGCAGAGCATCTATCATCCCAGATAATTGACCATAAATATATCCATCAGATATGTTGCTAAACAACATTCCTATAATGACTAACACCTGAAAATTTTAAAGAAAATATAATAGACACTTCTTCTAGGTGGATTAAGTATAAAACAAAACATAAGTACGTAGCCTATTGTCACTTCTAAAGTAATGAAGTATTCGAATAGTGAAAGACTTTTTAAAAATTGAGCCATCAGCTTCTCAGGTTTATTATTAAAAAAAACAAACAAATAAAAATCTGTGTTCCTTTTGTTATATTACAAATATAGACAAAATATATGCATTGTGTAGTAAAAATGTGGAGTATTATTATAACATCCATCCTTGCATCCATCCATCGCTTATGTCATGTATAACATATACATGACATAAACGATGTCTAAGAATTTTATTGCAATTCTTGATTGATATTACAGTGTTATTTTGTACCCGCATCGACAACTCGATTACTATGACGATTCTCGGAATAATAAAATACTCAATCTTGTTTGTCAGGGAAAGGCCCTGACAAAATGAAATAATCCTAATCCTTAAATAGTAATCCTTAAAATTGCATTTACAGTTAGCGAATAAGGCGTTAAATTAAACCAATAATTTGTGTTTATATTATATTTAAAAGCAAAAAACATTTTCCGAAGAACTCTACATTGTTTACTTCAGGTTTATATACTCACTATTTTTTTATTGACCGTATCAAATAGTAGTTATTAATGAATATTATCGCGTACAAAAATAGATGATAAGAAAAATCTGCGAGAAGGCACTACGGAATAAGTGACGAACTTACGCGTTGGTTTCGGTACATTATTTACCATTAACGAAAAGTTACAATGTTGTATATTGTATCTTTTCAGCCGTTTATAAAAGAAAAATTTATTTAGAAAAAACTTAACAACTGCGTTAGGGTACGTTCAGATGACAAGCGTTCAACGCGCGTTTTGATAACGCGCGTTTACAACTACATAACAACTATTCAGGGCCGTACACATGCTAACGCGCGTTTTATTGATACGCGCGTCGAACGCTGCACTAGCGCTCGACTGTTGTCAGCGCGCGTCAACGCGCGCTTTGAGATCATTGGTTTTCCATATTGCCGTTCAGTTGAGCGCGCGCTTTCGACGCGGATGGACGTATTTTAGGGTTCATCGGGTCATCAAGAAATCGTCCGAAATGGAAACCGAAGCTTTTAATACGGAATTATTTATAAACGAAATAGAGAAACGTCCTGCGATATGGGACATGACAAGTAGCGATTATTCAGATAGGAATTTAAAGAGACGGGCTTGGGAAGAACTTGTCCTCATATTCTGTGAAGGAGATGATAGTGAAGAAAAGAAGAAATTATTATGTGAGTACATATATTTATTTACATTTACAATCAGTTTGTGTTACAAATTAAATGTTGTGATCCAGCCAATCAAGTTTTCCTTCGTTAATGAAATAATTTGTTAAATGTTCTCGAACATTATCCGCCTGTCGCACAGCACGCCCAGTATAATGTGAGGTTAGATTCTCCAGTTGTGGAGTATACAGTGTATCGTCAAAATTGTAGCCATCCCTCATTCTTACATAGTTATGAAGCGTGCATATAGCTTTTACAATCTTTTCTGCAGAACCGATGTTAACATCTAATGGCCTATGTAAAATACGCCATTTATTGCACATTATGCCAAAAGTACATTCAACATAGCGGCGTGCTAATGACAAACGATTATTAAATATTTTTTTAGCGTAGGTGAGTGACCTTCCCCCGTAGGGTAGCATTAAATTCTCCATCATACCAAAAGCTTCATCAGCCACTATCACATATGGCAACACTGTCGGTCTATTTTGTATTAACAATGTCTTTGGCTCAGGCAGGTCTAATGACCTTTCAGTCAGCTTTTTGTACAATGAAGAATTCTTGAATATACCCGAGTCACTATTTTTACCGTACGCACCAATGTCAACCCATACAAAACAATAGTTTGCATCCGCTAGCGCCATTAAAACTAGTGAAAAAAAATGTTTATAGTTATAATACATGGAACCCGTGTGTTCAGGCTGTATTAACCGTATATGTTTTCCGTCCAAGGCTCCCAAACAATTGGGAAACTTTGAGTTCTTTTCAAATATCTTCGATATTTCATACCATTTTTCTTTCGTTGGTTCACTCATAACAATGGGTTTCAATTTTCTCCAAATAGTTTCGCAATTCTGTAATTGTAGCTTAATGTACCAAATGAACATCCCGTGGCCAAATACCTGAAAAAAAAAACACGAACTATTACTAAAATCTGTTTTTTTTTTTCAGCGTCATCTCTGCAAAAGAAATGGAAGAGTTTACGAGATAATTATATGAGAGAGGTCAAGAAAATGAAGACTGTTAAATCTGGATCAGGAGCTTCCAAAACCTCATCATATATTCATTATAATAGACTACAATCTCTACAGCCATCTATAGCCGACAAACATACAGAAAATAGTTTCAATACAGATAATGAATCAGCTTCGTCAGAAATTGCTGAAGTAGAAGGAAGTTCTGCTTTTAAGAGTCCTAAATCTACTTCAAGAAAAAAACAAAAAATAAGTCCTGCTGACGAAAGGTTTGCAAGCATATTAGAGCAGAGTTTAGCACAGAAAAATGTTGCGCACCCAAAAGAAGATAACGATGAAGATAAGCTGTTTTGTTTGTCACTCGTTAAAGAGATTAAAAAAATCCCGGAATATAAACGGCTTCGCACTAAAATTGCCATTTATAATTTAATCTTGCAAAACCAAAATGTGCAACATCAGACATTTGAAAATCAAAATTATCACAGCCCGGTACCACCACAAATAAATTATTTGTCACAACAGCAGCGTAATCAAGACTTTCAGTATTATGATTTTAGATCACAGCAATCTGGTGTGCCAAATAACTTAGCGCATTACGGTTATACTACAGCAATGGGATCTCAATCGCCAGTAACACACACTCCATCGCCAGCACCAACTAATACCAGCAACGAATCGGAGTTAGATTTATTCTGCGACTAACAACTTATTGTTTTTTCTTTGAAAAAATCTTTCCTAAACAAGTTTATTTAATTTGATTGATTTATAGATATGTTCATTATTTTCATTAATAACAAGTTACTATATTATAGATATGTTGATTAATAAAAAAATACGTATACAGATATGTCTATTAATAAAAAACTTACCTCAATGTAATAATGAGTTTTTCTTCTGATGAAATGGTATATCGCACAGCGTTTTCATCTGCTACGAGTTCCTCGTTTATGAGAGACAGTAAGTCATCAAATGACTTGATGGACATTCTGAAGTAGTTGAAAAATTTGGGTCCGTATTGCCTTAATTTAGGATACAAGATTATGTACTGGCTTTCAGTCAGCCTGGTTGTCAAAATTGGGTGGACCCAATATCTCCGTCTTCTGTTGCGTCGTTTTAACCGTCGGTATAATATCACCGTTAAAACAGTTTCTACGTCCATCTTCGACAAATGAACTCTACTGACTGAACCATGGCGGTCGCGGCAATGCGCGTTCAACGCCTGGCAAGCGCGTATCATGTGCACACTAAACAAAAGATTAGCGCGCGTTCAACGCGCGTTGAACGCTTGTCATCTGAACGTACCCTTATACACGAAACAAATGCGTTATTTTCCTTTTAATCGAACGATCAACCAATATCTCTTGTAGTCACTCACTGTTTTTAAGTGGTTGGTAAAGTCACTATGAAGATAGTAGTAAACAAAAATTTTTACAGAAATGATTTTATAAGAAGTAAAAAAATCAAAACATTATAATTATTCTTAAATAAAGTAAACCTTATTTAATTGCGATATTTTTAAACATAACGATTAGCTAAGGTGTAAGGTAAGGAAAGTACACAATAACACAGAAATCTATATTATATACTTTAACATCAGGTCCAATACCTATATGTTTGGTGGTAGGATTACTAAACTGTGGCACATTTGGGGGAGATTTGTCAGTAACCTGAACAACATTGCATGAAATTTCGAATAGATAGATGTTACAGTAGATAGAGCAAATAAGTATAGAAACATTACACAAATATTTAAAATAAATAAATAAATAAGTACAGAAAAAATGCTTCTATTTTTTTGGGCAGTTACAGTTCAATGGTAAGTAACTATCGTGCTATCAATGGTGGGTTAATAATATGTATTATAGTTATCAATAATATATATTTTTTTAAACCATTTATTGAGATAAACAAGTAAACATACATTAAGCATACAGAAGAAACACCACATAAATCGACTCGATTTGATCGTGGTGCACGTGCATTCTAAACTAAAAAATTAAAAAAAAAATGTTTTTCACCTGTTTTTTTGTAAGCCGTGCCATCGTTACATATATAAACCACACTTATACGAGCGTTCCATAAGCTGCTATTGGTTTTACTAATAAAAATATGAATTAAAACTCATAACAAGAATTCTTTAACATATATATGTTGATCGATTTCCAATTAATTAAATATACAATATAAATAACCAATCCGGACACTATATTCGCTCGAGTTGAACTAATATAAAAAAATATATTTTAAACCTTTTATACTTTACTAAAATATGCCCAACTTCATCACAATTAATTGAATCATTCATCATTACGATGCCTCCATAATGTCCTGAGGACAGCTGGTAAAGGTTGCACCAAAATGCGAACTTTAGAATATTGGAAAATAGAACATTTTAGATAAGACAAACTATAAAATACTGAAATCTACTGTATTTTTGTATAGCACTGCTATCTAATTGTAGTAATAATAATAACTGCTTATAAAGTTGGTTAATATTAATTCTCCCGAATCGAATATTTTATATCTCCCAAACTTTCACTATCATGAATAATTGTCATCTTCATACATATCATATCAGCACATACATATTCCCACTGCTGGGATATGGGCCATAAGGGCTATAATCCACCACGCTGGCCAAGTGCGGGTTGGCAGATGTCACATGTCGTCGAACTTTTGATTCTTCGACAACTGCATCATGAATACGTAGATGTAATCTAACGCCAAATGCTGCAGTTTGCAAATGTTGCGCTGTGAATCATGATGCTTGCAAGGAAAATCGCCGAAATCGAAGACGATAGGTGGCAATGTCACATACGTAGATTATAGATTATAGATAGCTAATTTCAAGCCTCAATGGTGTTGGAAAACTTGTATTTATGGCAAAGGACGAATTCAATTTATCGTATAAAAAGGTCTCTTCAAGGGTATTATTATTGAAGTAAGTAAGTAAGTAAAGTAAAAAATATTTATTCAAAAATCAAGCATACAATCTCGTTGAACTTATTACGATAAGGCTATTAACACAGTAAATATGTAGTATACTCTATACATCATTTGAACCAAGATGCCCACACTAGACTCGTGGCCTGTATTGTGAGCATCAATACAAAATATAAAGAAACAAACAAAAACTAGACATGGATGTAAATGAAATGTCGATTTATAAATGTTTTAGGAATAAATTGCAATTCATATATTATTCTTTATACTTTATTTTATTAGATAAAATCAAAATAAAAATATAAATAAATAGATACTTTTTATATGTGTGTGTGCTGAATAAGAAATGCATGGGGGTAAAACTTGTGAGTAAGAGCGTTAGATTAAAGACCTAATCAAATTTTCCGTTTGTTGAAAAGACAAAGAGAGTAACCATTTTTTAATAATTTTCTTCGCCTTTGCGACACCACTCTGCTTAATAGAATGCAATGTCTGGTTGACGCGGTTATATATACATATAAGCGGGTGTAGGAATTGACTAAACCGTTTGGCAAAGGAGGTAGTAACCTGAGGTAAAGGAATTTTATAAATTCTATTGTTGAGTAAGTTAGCGTGATCACTTGAAGAGAGAATATTTTTATGGGTTAGTAATGCTACATTAAGAATAAATAATTTTCTGACGCTCAACAATCCAGTCTCCTTATAAAGCAAGTCAGTTGGGTAGCGGATAGGGAGATGCAGCATAACCTTTAACACAGCTCTCTGTGCTCTTTCCAGTACCAACAATTTGGAGGATCCGCAACCACCCCAAATACAGATACAATAACTAATTATAGGTTCACATAAAGCTATATATATTCTCCTGAGTAACTCGTATTTAGCGACAGAGCGATGATTATTATTGAATGAAACACACCCTCTTTCAAAAGGTTTTGCTCGATTTTATTCAAAATAGTTTCTAAACTACATGTTTAATCGTGATACCCAGGCAATATATCCACATACAGACAGACAAACAAAATAATTTTAAACGCAATTTTGGTCCAGAATCTATCACATAGAGTGGCCCTGCAAAAATATTTTCTATGTAACTTAAAAGTAGATGATTATATCTTTTACTTTTGTTATACATATTTAACTTATTGAGGGTTGTAGTAATTTATTTTTTTGGTCAAGCAGATTCTTAGTTAAACTGTAGGTCGTAACAAACAAACCCTCTAGATGTAGCTTCTATAGTATCACATTATTCAAATATTGATATAAGTAGTGTATTTATGAATCCTCGTCTATATTTAGATAAATGATATAAATTTCATAGTAAGGAAAGGTAAATAATAAAAACAAAAACAAAAAATCTCAAATATATATTTGAGAAATAATAATATAAATAATTATGTATTATTATCACAATGCACTTTACAATAAGTGTTATGGACTACCCACTTCCTTTTTCTTTATAAGGAATCAATTCTTTCGCCGGTTCCCTATTACATACCGTTTCGAATCTACCAAGGCGAAAGAAAACTTCAATTTCCTGTAAAGATCGGCCTTTTGTTTCAGGCAAAAATGCCCACAAATAAACCAAACAAAGAAATACTATAAAGGCATTTAATAAGAAAACACCATGATATCCCATCGACTCAAACATACTAGGAGCGATTTTTATAGCTATAAATTGGAATGTGGTACCAGTTACGCCTATTAAAAACAAACAAAACGATTTAATTTCTAGCGGGAATATTTCACTAACTATAGCTTCGAGAACCGCATACGGCCCGGCACTAAGAATAATAAAGTAAGCGGCGAGCAGAAAAATCTTTACGTATGAAAAATATATGTTAGTACTCGGTAAAGAATACAAACAAACACCAAGAATTACGAGTAGAATGTTTGAAATTGTTCCGAAACTTAAAATCAAAGTACGCAACTTCAATTTCTTAACAACAAAACAAGAAAGCATAGCACCAGTTATTGTAAAGGCATCTACAGCCATCGTAAATAGTAAAATATTTGAACTACTAGTTATATTTTGTATTAAAGTAATAGCAAAGGTAAAAAATAAAACACGCCCCGACCCTACTCTGTAGGTGACGTCGACGAGGCTTAAACCCATAACTCTCCAAAAAGATTTAGTTTTAAAAGCAGTAAATAATTTAGCCAATATTGTATCACGTTTTTTCACGGAATAAGTTCTTTGTTTAGCCTTTTCGTGTGCAATTAGTTGGTCCAATTCATTGCAGGCCTCTTGGCTGGAACCACGCAGAGCTTTGAACGCCGCTCTACATTCATCAAACCGACCTTTGGAAGCCAGCCATGAGGGACTTTCCACCCAAAAGATTGGTAGAATTATGGACAAACTTGTAGGGATTATTCCAATAAGAGCTACGTGCCTCCAATGCAGTAAAATACTTAACACATGACCTATCATTGTACCAATTATTGGGCCAGCTCCACAAACTAAATTAGTATAAAATGATCGATTCTTCGAAGATATATATTCACCTATGTTAATATACGATACAGTTATAACACTTCCAAAAAATACTCCCACTATTATACGTGAAAACAACAACACAGTTTTGCTTTGAGCATAATACAAAATAATCCATGTCGCGAGTATGGGTGAACTAAATAACATGACAGATTTTCTTCGTCCAACAAACTGGTCTGCAATCACAAATAAGGCGAATCCACAGACACACGTTAAGTTCAAAATTGAAGCTGAAAAAAGAAAATAACGTTAAATATGAAAAGATTTCAAAACTGATGCGCTGGACCGATTTTGTCAAAAAACTGCTTATTCTGATAATAAAATTATCATTTCCTGAGGAATACTAAGTGTGAATATTGAAGTTGCTAACTCCACAATCTACAAAAGGCACACTATTTTTAAAAACTGTAATTAAACACATATACAGGTACATACATAAGAATTACAATAGCAATCAAGTGCGTGACTAAATATTGATGATATTATAACAAGTAGGTACATGCAAATGCAATACATATTACATAATAGATAATATTTCCTACGTACCTATCCAGGAAATATCTTCATCTGTAACAGGTATGGGACTGTCTGGAGCCTTCAGAGCATCTATCATGCCAGACATTTGACCATAAATGTAACCATCCGATATGTTTATAAACATCAAACCAGTTACAACCAGGGCCTGAAAAATGTATTGATGAGTTCGATCGAAGAAAGAACGAACATGATTTTAGCTATATATATGACACTTACAATAAAAATATTATGTAAATAGAAAGAGCAATTAAAAATCAAATAATCAAATTTATATTAATACCTAATTATTAACCATCGATATAGAAAATATATAGTTTTTAACACAGTTTATTATAAACAGGCATAACCTAATTGAACACCGGCATGTTACCCGCAGAAATTTTCTATATTTTTAATCTAGATAAAACTATCTTGCCTTTACTCTGCTTTTTCATGAAAATAGCATAATTAAGTAGCATCTCATATTTATTTGAAAAAATAAACTCATTTAAAAGTGGCTATTATTTTAACATATATAATTAGATTTAATTTGGTTTGCGAACCGTTAAAATTAACCGTAATAAAAATTAAAAACCAAAACCTACTAATGAAAAATATCACGACTCTACAAAGAGCAAATATATTTATAAACAAAAGCTAAACCTGTTTTGTTGTAAGCCTTGCCATCATTCCAAATTCTCATTCATAAACTTAGAAAACAAAACTAAAATGTGAAAATGTGAAAAATATTAGGCTGTACATTAACACACGAACAACACACTAACACTGAAGTAATCTGTGTTTAAAATGAAAACTTTATTTTGTCTCGGTTGTTAGTCACTAGTTTACTATATAAGATAATGAAACTCTACAACTGAAAACTATAAAATATGTTAGTTGCATAGAATTTCTTGTTTAAAATTCACATACATTTAATAAATTGCAAGCGCTATCGCATTAATGACATTTACGAACATACACTATGTCTACGACATTTGGAATAATTTGTATTGGACACAGAGGTCAAACAAGTTACTTCGAAAAATAAAAAACGCCGTCATGAAATAGTATGCTTCAAATCGTCTATCACTCTCACATATTATTAGACTACAAGCCCGCATAGGAAAAAAATATGGGTCAATTGAACCACCAGGGGACATATCTAGAACGATAGAAGAGCATAAAATAATAAGATTCATCACTATGCCGTCACTTGTAAGCTGTCCAACTGAGTGCAGATGAGAATTCAAAAGTACAGGTAGACTCGGTAAATTTTGGTCATATATTTTTGTACGGCATTCTTAACCATCGATAGATCCATTAAAAATAATAAGAAACCGCTCAGTGCCGTACAAAAATGGTGGTCCACAAAGTCGGAATTTTTATTTAATTTCCGAGAGTTACCGGGGGTAAATTTGGTCATTTGACCATGTACGGCATTGTCAAAATTGTAGGTTCTAGCTTCAGGTGCTTCAGGCGCTTTCAAAACCACCCTGCATAACCTTTAAATATCTCTACAATACCTATACTTAGATTCTAATTGGTATATTGACTTTTTGTTTCAATTAAGGTGATGAATTAATTTTTCTAACATTTACGGCCCTTTTTAAACCTTCGTAATTTTTATATTATTAAAGTTGTCGTGATGAAAATTCTTGACAAGAAAGTTCAATAGTAACACAATACGTCTACCGTTTTAGAAACATGATTCCATGATATTTTCTCGATAGAAAAAAAATACAAAGTTCTCATTGTTATTTTTTTTTAATCTCTGGCATCTTCAAAATAACAAACGTAAAGTTACGACTTTTTGGATATTAACTATAAAATATACAACCTATACGTCTACCGAGTTAGAATTTTGAAATATGCGATGGTTTTGAAATAAACAAGAAATACTTGAAATTAGCGCGCGACCAGCCAATATAGCGAGAGCCGCCCTGTACCTTCCTACCCCGATCGCTGCACGAGTCATTCCCGCTACGGCCGTCACACGGGGAACTTGTGTCGCTCGCGCAAACGTAAAAAAGGGTGACAACACGATAAGACAAAATGAGACAAATGGGGACAATAAAGAAAATAAGAAGAAGAAACATAAAGGTTGGAGGAAAAAGAATGCTTACAATTGGAACAAATTAATGAAGTAAGTTGGTTTTATTTTAAATTTGATGATAATTGTATTATAGACGATGTTTGATATGTACCCCTGTTTTAAGTACATAACGAATGTGTAAGATTTTTTCATTTATAGCATAGATAATCTTTTCAGAAATCCGGAATCCAGAAGGAAAATAAACCCACTGATTGTTCACAATGTGAACCCACTCCTTTCAAATTCCAACGCTCTACTGGTTTTATCGCATGATTCCATTTTTAGCAAAAAGCAACAAAGTGCAAAGAAATAAAAAATCATGGTGAACTTAGTGGAAGTATGGTGGACGTAATATGGAACAGGAGCTCATTGGAGTAGTATTATATTTAAAAAAAATACGAAAAAATTTCAAGAATTACATTTCTTAGTAGGTGGTAGATAAGTATGTTGTATAAAGAATTTGATGTTGATATTTATTTCATTTATACTTACTACACCTGTGCGGGAAATTGCTTAGTACTAAAACAGGTTTATATTCATATTTACATAGTAATGTGAGTTTTCATTTCGAAAAATTTTGTGTAAGTATATTAAATTGAGTTCCTGGGTGATCTGGAAACACAATTGGGCCCGGAAGATGGCGCTGCAGTCACTCCTCCTAATCACATGAACCGATTTGGATGAATATTTGTGTGCACATTTCATTGTTGTGGGATGATTGGTTGATTCGTTTTCACATTAGCTAATATTATGTATTTTTATTGTTAGAAAGTAAACTTAATTTAATGTTTATAATACATTATTATTGGTATAAATAAGCCAGTGTTCGTCTCACATTGCTGTACCTGCCTACCTACCCTACCAGGGCCTAACTTTGTTCTGGCTATTTTATTTTGATTATTTGTAATGAATAATTACAATTATAATAGAGTGCAAAAAATAAATACATGCGTCAATATATTTTGTGTTTTTTTTAAACAATTTTTTTATTTAAAAAAATATCATTCCGACCGCGGCTTTGCCCGCGTGGAATTAGGTTATATCGTGAATCCTGTTTTATCCCACAGAAGTGTTCAGTTCGGATAAAAAGTATCCTATGTGTAAATCCAGGCAATTAGCTATATTTTATCAAAATTGGTAATGTAGTCTTGACGTGATTAAGTAACAACTAATAAAAAAATATACAAATTAACATCCAAAGTTTCGCATCAGTTTTACTGTATTAGTGATATCTTCCACTCTTGACTTTGACTGAGAAGAATTAGGGTTTATAACTTCTTTCAGAAATAGTACCTTTCATTTCTGGGCATGATGTAATATCTACGTAAGCATCAAATTCTATCTAAATCAATTCAGTAGTCCGCGTTATTGAGTACCATTTCATTTTTTCAGATTAACAATATTTTTTGTTATTTTAAAGATTATTTATAACCTGTATTATTTTGTATAAAGTAAACATTACGAAATAATAATAATTATTAATAATGTCTAAGTAGTTGTTAAAAAGAAGATTATTTGTTTATAAGCAAGAAAATAAAACCAATAAATCAACAATTAAATATATGTATAACAATATTATAACTGTATGACGACTCCATACATGTTTGTCCCGAGTCGGCCAGCGGCAGCGCGGCGAGTTTGCAAGAATGACTTCGCGCACACCCGCGTTCGCGATAGCGAGCTATTAGACTCCGCCCACCAAGCAGTGGATTTTTTTTGTGTATCGTCTTAACATACACTCTGGCGATTGTATTATGGTATTATTTAGATTATCTGTGGGCCTGTGCCATCGCCACTATGTTCTTACAAATAAAAAATATTTGTATTACTCGAGTGCTACATACCTATTAATATATGTATTAATACTCCTATTCCAAGACTGTGTCTCCTATTCCAAGACTGTGCAAGATGGTAAATAAATATGGTGATATCATCGATATTAATAATACATCTCTCCGAACTGTTCGTAAATTGTTTGTATGTAAGCTTAATGGATAGCATGTAGTCATAGTTATTAAAAATTATATTATGTTCTTAGCCTTATGTTCTAACACCAAAATAGCAATTTATTATAGTTAAATATGTGTTAGTAATGAGACGCAACTATTTATTGTTTTTATTATATACATTTGCCTTTGTTCTCTTTATAATTTAATGTTGTTTTTTCCCTTCTCGCTGTAGAGTTTACAATTAAAATTGTCAGTTTGTGTCATTGGTTTGTGTAATTTATATTTGCATGTTGTGAATACCTATAATTGTTTGTTACATTTAGAATAAGTCTGTAATACAATAAGTCTGTAATTAATAATTAATGAAACAATGTAAACAAACGTTGGTATTTCTAATAAATAAATAAAAATATACTTATTAGATACATATCTAATACATACACTAGCTCGTAATTCGTATTTAGATTAGTTTAGGTGGAATTTTATTTAACAAAGCTTTTTATTAAAATTCATTATTAATTTAATATTAATAAAATGTGTATGACTTTTAATTTATTGCACCAAGCTATATTGCAAAAAGATATAATAAAAAATATTAACAAGTTATTATTATAAATAAGTTGTAATATACATACCTATATACCTAATTAAATTCGTTTTATTTAAATCATAATTTAGCTGTTAATTAGGACCTATCTATTCCTACTGTATTTTATTTATCTTTTTTGACATAACAACTTCTTATTTATGATAAATTATAAACTTTTATAGCGGACTTGTGAATATATCTTGCTATTGAAAACAGCTGCCTGACTTGACTTCTTACGAATGCTGAAATTACATCCCGCCTCCTATTTGAAATTCCCAATCAAGGTACAATCAATGAAGTATTATTTTCTTGTAATTTTTAACAATTCATTTGCTTTAACAAAATTGTATCTTTTCTTTTTTACTATTCTAGTATTGTTTTAAAATAAATAAAATATCATATTATATTAAAACATAAACATTGCACATATTTAATCATAACAAACCAATTAGCAATTACCGTAAGAAATTGCTAATTCAATTCGCACATAATTATTATTAAAGCAATGATTGAATCGATTACTGAACAATCGACCTTCTTAGATACACAATAATTTATGACTTGAAAAACTGGAGCAAAATATACGTGTAATACATAAATAACCTCGAAAACTTTAATTTCATGGTACCTATTTATTTGGCAAATTTCGGAATGTCGTTACGATTTTTTATTAAACAGTAGTTGTAAATATAATTTTTTTAACAAAAGCGGCGGATAAAGGATGGCGACGGGGAACAAATCGATATTAAACCTCAATTTATTTCATGAATATAATGACATTACATTATTTTAAATTGAAACTGCTTAACCTGCTGTACCTACCCATCTTTTAATAGGTTTTCTGTGATATTATGTATAATAATTACATTTGTTATATTTTATTGTAGATGCAGTAGGTATTTTTGCTATAAATGCTTTGTCCTATACTGTCAGTTAGGTATGTCCAGTAATGTATAAAACTAACTTTTAGTCCAAAACAATTATTGAAACCGAAGTATGTAATGGCTTTCGTAAACGAGGAACATATCAAAAACAAAAGGCGGATAAGGACGTCTTTGAACGTTCCTTAAGGTTACACCACAGATAATAGCGAATGAAATACTTAATACTGTTAGGTACACTATCAGAAATTTCGCACTGTAATCGAATCAAGTCATACAGACATGTCTAATGGCTTCACATTTGTTACAGTGTCGATAACATTTTACGATCGCTACGGTTGACACAATAATTTATCAATGATAGACATAAGAAATCTTATACCTAGTACTAAAAAAATATATAATAAATATAGCTTTTATATGTATAGATACCCTTTACTTGTAACGTTGATCTTTTTATCAAATTTTCTATTGATAACCTTGAAAAAGTATAGTTTTGTATTGATTTTCGGATTACTGAATATTATTATTATTCAAAAATGGGTCTGTCAAACCCAACATCCAAATATTTGGATTTCATTTTGATCCATTGAAATGTTACATTTTTTAGCCCTAACCTTGCATTTTTTAGAGGACGCAATTTTGTTTTTTTGATGTGTAGGGGGGGTCAGTGTGAAGCTAAAACCAAGTTTGTGGGGTCGCCACCCTTGTCCCACGGCCGCCATCTTGAAAATAGCGGTTGAAATGGTTTTTACGATATATCTCTTAAACTATTTATTTGATAAAAAAAATTTGTTTACATTATTTGTTGCAAATTAAATTCTCTACAACTTTGGTGTAGTAACTTTTAGTCGTAGAACTATAAATAAAAAAGTTATAAGCGAAAATGTTCAGAAATTAGAGCCATTTATATTTTTCAATAAAACTTTTTTTTATCATTTTACGAAGAAATGATATCAGACCATTTTTGTAGATTGTTTTTCGAGGAACAACTTTTATGTACAACATTTTTTCATAACGTCAATAACTAAGGTTTTACAGCGCTCTGAAGTGAGTACTATTTTTCAGTAATCTTAACTATACATATATTGGCTATTGGCTCTTTTCTCATACTCCAGAACAATAGAAGCACACTGCAGAACATTTCAGACCTGCTTTTCGACGTAAAAAAAGCTCGCGCTTCCAGACTCTACCTCCTGGGTGGTGGGGAAAAGATTCAATAATTAATTATTAGTGATATTGCAAAATTAATTATTAAAAATATTATAATAACAAAAAAAACCATCACTGATGACAAATTATTATTAGTACACACATAATATAAGTATACTGTATAGTTCAGAGTACTGAAAATTAGTACTCACTTCGGAGCGCTGTAAAACCTTAGCTATTTAATTAATGAAAAAATGTTGTATATAAAAGTTGTTCCTCGAAAAACAATCTACAAAAATGGTCAAATATCATTTCTACGTAAAATTATAAAAAAAAGTTTTATTGAGAAATATAAATATCTCTAATTTCTGAACATTTTCGCTTATAACTTTTTTATTTATAGTTCTACGACAAAAAGTTGCAGGATCAAAGTTGTAGAGTATTTAATTTGCAACAAATAATGTAAACAAATTTTTTTTATCAAATAAATAGTTTAAGAGATATATCGTAAAAACCATATCAACCGCTATTTTCAAGATGGCGGCCGTGGGACAAGGGTGGCGACCCCACAAACTTGGTGATAGCTTCACACTGACCACCCCTACACATCAAAAAAATAAAATTGCGTCCTCTAAAAAATGCAACCCCAAATGTAACTTTTCAATGGACCATTTATCGAACATTCATTCATTTATACGTTTTCCGTTATTAGTCCATTTGTAGGGGCTTGTTATGTGCGGGTGTAATAAAAGATGAAATAACTACGCAAAGGTTATATTTCGTTAACTACATATATTTATCCGTATGTAATTAATACTCGACCTAATGCGACCCACCCGCGTCCCGACAAGCCCGTGACTCTGTGCATAGCGCACGAACTGTTTATATATGAGTTACCGTGTGAACCTGTGGTGTGAACTTTCTTAGTAGGTACTACACTTGAAATTCGATAACTCATAAATTGGCTTGTCGTCGCTACATCATTCCCCCCTTAAAAATAAAAAGGGTATACAAGTAAAAAAAACTTACAATTAAACTAAACAATAAACAGATGGGTGTATATAAAAAGTGTCGCTATATAAGGTTACAAAATGTTTACAATATAAAGTATAAAAAAATGTTCAAAATATAAATCAATCATAACGTATACAAGTGGCTAAAAGTTAACACCTAATTTCGTTAAACTATTTATGTTATTACAAAAACTTGCGTTGGTTCTTCTAAGTGGCGTGCGATAATTGTTACACGTCATCTAACACTTAGTAACATCAACATTTCAAATCTCAATACGTTCTTTACACTTGTATCGTTTAATATTACAAAGGCTATTACTATACACTCATAAGCCATAAATCAAAAGTACTTAAATTTCTAAGTAGTAAACATTTCAATAAAAACTTAACACAAACATAAATTTGAAATAGGTACCATACTTAAAACGTTAAACCATTAACAATGAACTTGTTTCAAATTTCACAATTGCTATTATTTATTAAATACGATGTGTTGATTACTAAGTATTTATTATACATTTCTATGAAGTCTTATGAATACTTATAATCATCGTAATTCTAATAAATTTAAAATAATTGAAACAATTACATATACAATACTATTACCTAAATCGTACCGGTAATCGTATAGCTCTTCCACTACGCGTGGTATGTGTATTAGGCAATTCGCTACTTGGAATTTGTAATGGAACCTCAGTATCTGCCCCAGATGTCGTATCACTATCATCATTCAAATAATATGCAGGTTTTAGACGGTCTACAGATATTCTAACTTTCCTGCCAGTCATTTGAATGTAAAATACCTTTTCCTCTCGACTCAACACACGATAAGGACCGTCGTATGTTGGTTGTAAAGGCTTACGTACTGCGTCGTTTCTAACAAAAACATAATCGCACTTTTCTAAATCGGGGTGAATAAATATGTTCCGTCTTTCATTCTGCCTAATAGAGCTACTGACTGATATTTCCTAATAGAGTCTCGTAATTTACTTACATACTCAAGACTTTTTCGGACAACCAAAAAGAGATCCATCCGTCATATATTACACGCGAAATCGTTTCAGCAGTTATATCTCTCGTAGGAAAACATTCTGGCCATCGCGTCCCCCTGTCACTATGGTTAGGCAATACGTCCTAAAACCTTCGGGTGAAGTGGGTAAAGGTCCAATTAAATCAACATGAATGTGTTCAAACCTATCGCACTGCGGAAACGATCTTAAACCTGACACTGTATGTCGATTAACCTTCGATCGTTGACATTCAATGCATGTTTTAGCCCATTGGCACAGAATACATAATAAATTCGATAACTCATAAATTGGCTTGTCGTCGCTACACATTGAATAAAAAGTTCTAGAGTGCGTGAGTTAGTAACGTAAGATGTTTCTTCGGAAACATGTCAAGAGTCCCTAGGTAATAAACATACTAAAACCCCGGGACACTAGGAGGAGCCCCGGAGTGGGGGGAGGGGGGGAAAGGGTCCATTTTTTTCATTTTTCGCTTAAATCTCAAAAACGGTACATGTTAGAGAAAAACTTTCAAGGAAAAGTTGAAAGGCCATAAAATTATCTACAAGTTGTACCTAAATCATTTTTTCCTATATCCTACCGTTTCTGAGTTACACGCAGTAAAAAATGATTTTGGCTGTAACAATTTCCCCATACTACATACCCATGTTTATCACATCAATCGATCAAAAAATATTTCTTTCTTCCAAAAAACTCAAATGTGCAACTTGTGACCGGTACTGATAGATTGCTCTAAATTAGGTCTATAATTGGTAAAATAAACACATTCCTCCATGGAAGCCTTTAGGAGGAATCGATTGTCAAAATATTATATTAGGGTAGTTTGAGTTACTGAACTTGATCTTTTTATTTTTTTCTTCCAAAAAACTCAAAAGTGCAACTTGTGACCGGTACAGATTTGCTCATAATTAGGTCTATCATTGATAAAAATACCAGATTCCACCACGGAGGCGTTTACGGGGAATTGAATTTTATTAGGGTAGTTACGATACTTAAACTTTTTATTTTTTTTCTTCCAAAAAACTCAAAAGTGCAACTTGTGACCGGTACAGATAGATTGCTCATAATTAGGTCTATCATTGATAAAAATACCAAATTCCACCATGGAGGCGTTTAGGAGGAATTGAATTTTATTAGGGTAGTTACGATAATTGAACTTTTTCACCTTTCGTAGCTCGAAAACGGCTGCGAATAGAAAAAAATGATTTAGTTACAACTTGTAGATAATTTTATGGCCTTTCAACTTTTCCTTGAAAGTTTTTCTCTAACATGTACCGTTTTTGAGATTTAAGCGAAAAATGAAAAAATGGACCCATTCCCCCCCTCCCCCACTCCGGGGCTCCTCCTAGTGTCCCGGGGTTTTAGTATGTTTATTACCTAGGGACTCTTGACATGTTTCCGAAGAAACATCTTACGTTACTAACTCACGCACTCTAGACCCCCCTTGGAGGGACTCATTCAATGGACTATATGTACAGTATTGTTATTGTAGCATTTCAATCCTCTACTAATTATTTAGCTTTCGCTTTTAAAGAAAATCTTTGATAAGAAAACTATCGGAAATTCATATGAACTTAAATGAATTCATTCATACAATGTTGGATATAATTATTGTAGGTAGGTATGTTTAAGGTGAAGAGCAATAATAGGTACTAAATACATTTCTAAATAATTTTAATATAAAAACTTTCACTTACTTAGCTGTTAAATTACAAAAAAATTAAGTTACATTTTGTGAACCTAAACTTAATAACTACATACGTATGTACCTATGTGATAATATTATCTACAGTATCTACAAAAAGCAATTCTATGCGATTTTCTAATACTGAACAACACTGAATTCGATTTTCGTTAACACTAAAAGATCACGAAAGAATGCTCTTGTTTTAGCTCTAGCCACAATATACAGATACATACAGTAAGGAAACTTCATACAAAACGTCCGAAATGGCTCACGCACACAAGCAAGCGTGTTTACGAGTATCCTGAGGGGGATCGATAGTAGCGGGTAACACATCCACAGATTTTGAATGACAAAGATACATAGTATAGAAAAAAGTTTTTATGTGTTGGTAATATTTTCGATGTGTGAAAAAAAGTGATGCCAATTGCCAATGATACACTTCACATTAAATAAATATCGATTGTTTCAGTTTGTAGCCCTTTCAATAAATATATTTGTAAATACCGTATCTGACTACAAGTT
>CAJQZM010032021.1:0-10470 GCA_907164665.1 Colias nastes | reverse complement strand
TGAATAAATCGCGTTTAAAATCCGTTAAAAAGTCTTTAATTTCTAAATGATCTAAATGATCTTAATTTCTATACTCGCGTAAAATCAAACACTAGAAAATACTATATTTTTGGTGTTGGTAAAACTATCTATATCTATCTCTTGCATAATTTACTATGTAAAATATTTGCTAATAAGTATATTTCGCTAAAACTGTAACTATTTAAATTTTAAAGCATACAAATAATAAATAAAACATATTATGAATCAGAAATTGATGTTTTGACGAAAAACCGAAAAGATATAAACATTCTATCAATGCATATTACGATACAAATTTATACAAAACCCACTTTATTTAAAAAAAATCACATCTTAGCTTTTAGTTTGACTTTGTACTGATAATTAAATTAGATTAATAATTGTCCACGTAGTAAGCATTTCAATCCACTTTCAATAGACGATTGCAAGACTTATACATTTTGCGTAGAAACATGCGGTGCGGCAACGTCGCGTTAGTTTTCCGTTATCTCGAGAGTTGGTCAAGTATATTATGTACTAGTATACCGCCCGCGGCTTCGCCCGCTTTGTCTAAAACCTAATAAATTATATACTAAAACTTTCCTCTTGAATCACTCTATCTATTAAAACCGCATCAAAATCCGTTGCGTAGTTTTAAAGAATTAAGCATACAAAGGGACATAGGGACAGAGAAAGCGACTTTGTTTTATACTATGTAGTGAAGTGATACGCCTATATCGTCATTTGAAGTTTATGGACGATTGGACAATTATAGACCTTATAGACGTTTGTGAAGTTTTTTTTTAATTTTTTCTACAATTTGACAATTATTTAGAATAATTTATTTATCACTATATAGCATAAAACAAAGTCGCTTTTCACGGTATTTGTGTCTGTATGCAACTGTACCTGTAACTAAAAATACGCAACAGATTTTGATGGGGTTTTCTTAATACATAGAATGGTTCTTGGGGAAGGTTATAGTGTATAATTTGTTAAGTTTTCTACAAAGCAGACAAAGCCGCATGAATCAAGCTAGTTTACTTATATAATATATTTTACTCACCCATTCAAAACAGTAGCTCCCAAAACCTCATTGATGACTTTAAAACTCTTCGGCATTCGTCGAATAAAGCCATTCTTTGAGGTCGAATCAAAACCAAGGAATAGAACATTATATGCTTGTTCCCGTCCCGGGGGCGGGGGCTTGGGACGGATTGACCGAAATCCTACCCCATGGCCCATCCATTTTGAGGGTAGAATGCTGAAACGAAATACATAATATATTAAATGAATTAATTAATAATAATTCATTTGCACAAACATTTTACATGTGTATATGTTGTAGTTTAACATTCATGAGATTAAAAATAAATCATTGTTAGCGGTAAGTATATAATAAATTATTTATTGTTATTTATAAACATGAGTACAGTTATTAAAATTTAAGTAGACATCTAGAAGTGAACCTTAATATCACTAAAAACGATATCATCCATACCTTTAGAACTATTAACCGAAATAATTAATATATTTAAAGAGCGCATGCTCTTAAGTATAAGCATTTATACTCATGAAATTATTGTACATATTGTCATTTGTCACCGATCATTAAGGGGAGGCTCCCTAAATATTATGTGAATTTGCATTAATATTCTGAAACAGGCACACATACAATCAAAATGGAACTTTAGTATATGATTTATTGGGTCTTCTTCTTTCGATGTACAAGACAGTTACGTAATTGTAACATTTTCGCTCGATTCATTTTTTATTCAAAAATTATGCCTTTTTTAGGATTATTACATTTTTTTAAAGATTTACTTGGACTTTTTATCTAAAATAAATGTTAACAGTAAGAAAATAGAGTTTACTATCGAATCCCAAGATATTTTTTCTCTAGATCAATTATTACTTTAGTTATATAAACGAAATAAGAATTGAGACTTACTTTTCGAGCTCGAACGCGATCAAAGAGCGCACGCGATATTCAACTTTATTACGGCTGTGTTAGCGTCTAGTACCGTAACCGGTCTCTCAGTGCCAGAAGTTATGTTAGGGAGCCTCCTCTTAATATGGTAACCATAAACACGAATAATTTGAACACTAACTCGGTTTCCTACCTACATCCTTGACGCTGGTCCCACGGTGAACGCTTGTCTCAACTTTCATGGCCATAGCGTGAGTAATACAAAAGTTTGTTGTGTTTTTAGTTTAGTGTTTTTTGTATGGTTATTTATTTAAAGATAAGTATTAAGTAGGTATGCTTAAATTCGCAAATTCTCTACCTCTTTGGTAGAAGTTGACGTGTTTGTAGATTCGCAATTTATAATAACGTGTTCTAGATAAGATTTTAAATGACTTTATATCTTCGATCAATAACAACTTTATATATAAATTCAAACGCAGGTGTCATAAACAGAAAATTTCAAGCGAATTGGTGCAATAGTTTTTGTGTGAAGACACATTACATTCAACTTTATATATAGGTACCTAGGTAATTAATTTCGTCAATTTAATATTACCAGGATTCAATACACAATAAAGGTATGCAACGTTCTAAGTACCTACCTACGATGTACGATAAGTACTCGGATGATATTATGACGGATATATAGGATAGGATGGCGCAAGACATTTATAGCAGTAGATTAGTTATGTTTGTTTACCCAAAAGTTTGCCTTTGGTAAACCAGTTTCTTTGGACTAACAGAATAGCATTCGTTCTTTCCTCCAAATAGCTCTAGTTTGACCACAGATTACTTACCTAATTCATTTAAACTACGTTTGACTCAAACTAGCTCCATATTTTTGTTACGTTCATTATTATAGCGTGAAAGAATTCGATTGTAATTTTCTTCAAATGCTGGGCTTAACATTAACGTATAAATTTTCCATTTATTTTGACTAGTTAGCTAGTTAGGTACCTATATGAGAAATAGAAAATGTTTACTATTTCTAAGAAAGAGAACAGCAGAAACAAAAATGGTAAATAGCAAGTGAATCTATGCATGATTTTCGGATTAACACTAAACTGCGAAAAACAAAAGTTACGGCCTTTGCGACGCGGACGGTTCTTGCAAATTGGTCACAACAACTTGACAGAAGGCTTTCGTCACGCTGTCAGAGCACAGACGTGTCAATGACATCGTATATTGTCCGCTTGAATAAATCGCTTGTTTTACAATTATGTTATTATCTATGAGCGTCCTTATGAGGGTCTTATCAAAATACAAGTTGAACTAGGTACCTTTTTCCATATTAGGTAGGTACTAGGTAGGTAGGTATATAGACATCGCTCATACAATTTAATTTTCTATTTTCCTTGAAAGTTTAATGAGATTGAAAAAATACTACCTACCTGTTGTGTACATCCATACAATATACATGTAACGTATATATTAAAAATTAAAATTTATCAATATTGGTTGAGCGGTAAACGCGTGAGGACTGAGGTAACAAACGTTTATACAGTTGTTATTAGGTATAATAGGTAGGTATGCTAATATCAAATTCCTTCAAAGTTCAAACGTTAAAATTTTGTTGTTATTCGTATATCTAGGTGTGGCATACCTACCTATAAATCGTAAATGCCTCGAAGACACGCAATAAACGTTGAGGTTGAACCTCACAGTTAAGTACACTTACTAGGTAGGTGGGTATTATACGGATTTTTTTGCATTATCAGTGTCAAAAATAATAGTAATTCAAGATATAGTGTACCTAATTAAATATCCTGTAGGTACATATTGAATCTAGATCATTGTATAAATTATTAAGTTAGCTATAAATTCGTACAAAAAAATGAATGAATTAAATCATTCTATTTTTCGACCATACATAAAAAATAACATGACTAATAATATTATGTAATAATAACTATTCTAACAGGATGAAGTTTCAAAGGTATTTTTTATTAAAAATTAATTTAAACATGTTCGAAATCGGAAATCAAACATCCGTCCTACTTTTCAAATGTCGTTAATTGGTTTTATAAAAGTAAGCATTTATTAGTCATTTATAAAAGTAAACTGAACATTACTTACAGAATAAATTATCCAGTTATATAAAAAAAGTTTCCAAACAATTTCTCACACACTTTTCACGAGGTAACACCCGAGGAATGTTAACGAATGTATTATTGGTAGTTCTTAAACAAAACAAAATACTACTTATTTGTACGTATATTGCAGATAATACTCTATTATTCTCACTCAATATGTAAATATCCCGTCACTACGTAAAAAGTTTTTAAAGTTTCGAAATATTCGAAACAAATCTGTAACACAACCTCTTTCCTCTCTAAAGGAACGCAAACTGCAAAGAGTGTGACAGATGAATGTAAACTGACAGTAATGATAGTGAGGGACAACGATATGTTTCTATCGCGGTCGTGTGGGACCGGTAAAGTAATTTATTATTATGCTAGTGCCACAACTGCGATTTTATAACAGACCTATAAAAAACTGAGGTTTGACAACTTGTGCTTATTTGTGAATAAGTAATAAAAAGAAAAATGGGTAGTGGTATTTGTTTTTAAACACTAGTTACACGTCCAGTTGGACGTACATAATATCATTGTAGAGAGATAAACTCTGTTTTTTACTAGACACCTTATTAAAACAATGGATGAGGTGTTCGATTAAAATATTTTCTTCCAAGTAAACATAATCTTTTCACTGTTAAGTAAAAATATCTAGTAGTCTCAAGTCTGAACAATCGTCGATTAAATTACTCGCTAGTGTGTCAGCATATTAAAATATACTACGCATTGGGTTTACCCGCGGCATAATATTGTATGAATCATTTTCCATTATCAAATAAATTAATTGGGTTCTGTCGTTTGCAATTTGTATGTTTGATAGTTTTAAAATTAAATGATGTCATACATTCAATTGTCTTTCGCAAGGTCTTTCCTAATTCCTGAATGTCGCCAACTTTTTAAATTGTTCTTAATATGAATCAAAGATTGGATTTTTATAAATAACATTTTTTGTTAGGTATCTAAGCATGACAAAAGTAGCTACTTTTTTATAAAATATCATTGTATTAAGTGCTATTATCTACGAAACATGTTACGGAGATTTACATAATATTAATTAATACACAATAAAATAAATGTAACGTAAGCGCCATGTAATGTAAAAGTGAGAGTAAATATGCGAAAGCATTAATTGTTTTATTCAGTTTTATTGGACCTATATTATTTACAATCTAAACCCTTGGTTTTACCCCCTAGCTCTATCGAGGCTATGAGTAATAAATTAACATTATTTAAAATATGGTCCGTGACGCAAAACTTCCGCAAAATTTTATAATTTGTTCACTTATTTTTACATATTAAGTATTATTTGCATAAAAATAATTATCATAGATTTTCGTATAGGTACATTGGTTTCAAATTCAAATAAATTCATGTGTTGCAGTGGTTGCTTCTTCTTCAAAACAGCTCGACCAATTTTTATGTTTGTTTTGTGTGTATTTTTTGAACTATATTTGAACATAATGAATAGTAAAGGTTGTAGAGTTATGAAAAAAAAGTCAATATTTTTTTTAGACTTACCTGCCTACATTTTGTCATAATACTTAAGAAATATTTATACTTACCTTGAATACCACATGGATTTAATTAACCAATACAGTAAAGCGGGTAATAAAACACAAAAAACATATTTTAGTGATATAATTTTGTACAAATAACGGCGTATATTACATCGGACAGGTTCACATACAAAACTAATTCTACCGAAGCTAGTCGTAGTTCTAATCGCCCTGGGCCTGGGTTATATTGAAATCTTTTTTTATCTGTAACGAAACTTTCTTTAATTTACGTATATGTTTTATTTTAAATTGACTTTAAATGATATAGGTTAATTCACAAAAAACCTGTAATACTATCTGCACATAATATGTATTCTCAAAAAAAAAAAAAATGGCGCAACAACGTTTTCTTCTCAAAAAGCTGTACAGTCATTTTTTTTTGAATTTGTTCAAGTAAGCAAATCACGTAGATGTTGTATTGTTGCAAATGACTATAGATATGTCGATTTAAAATTAACTTGGGTTTTATTTATTTTTTCACTAATAAAAAAGGTATTTAGGATTATTTGTTATTTAGGCAAATTAGTATCAATCAATGTAACCCAGGCGTGAAATGGCGTTATTGAGATATGAATGAAACAAAAAGTTTCTAAATATTAAATGGGTCACCAAATATTGAACTTAAAATGCAGTGTCTTAAAGGCAAAAATTATTTCAACTACCTACTTATAGAAAAAAAGAAAAAATATTGAACAATGAAAAAATCTGTAAAAAAATAGGAACGGAACTGTCAGTCAGACAAAAAATCTATAGACTACATAATCTCAATAACGCCCTTCAAAATATACACTTTCATAATAAATAAACACTCAAACAGTCTAATAAATAAATATTAAATATACATAATTGTTATTTATGAGATCATTTCTATATAGTATTAAACAAACAGACTAGATTCATATTTGGTAAGTGTTATTTGAGTATCATTATACAATATTTTATGAACAACATTAACTATAATATTATGGTATAGTCGAGTGTATTGGAGTCATGAGAAATGTGGGTAGTTTGGACATTTGTAATTTATATGAATGTATTTGAATTTAGAATATTCGAGATTTAAAAAAATGCACGTGTCATTCAAGAATATCTTCCGACTGGTGAATCATGTATTTATTAAACAGTTTTTTAATTATGCATATCAAAAAAAAATATATATATTTATATTATTAGTAGTTATATAGTAAATAAATGTAAATAATCAAAGAATAAATATGTACTTATAGTAACCATACTATAAGTACATAAATGAATAGGTACCTATTCATGCAATCCAACAAAATTTTAACCCTCCAACAATGACTCCAAAACACTAATTTAAAATTAAACAATTTTTGGTCGTTTCGATTAGACATTTTTGTTCATTAATTTCGTGAATAATGAATAAAGCGTGGGAGATATTTAAAATTAAATAAGTGCAAAAAAATCACAAAGATATGTTATAGAAACAATTTTAACCCTGTGGATTTATTAATTGACAAATTAGTGATAACAGTGGGATTTGAGGAATGCATATAAAATTTATTAAGCATTTTATTAATATATAGGTTTTTTGCAAAATATGTATAAACGTTAAATTTGATATAGGTAGTTTTGGAAATTAAAGACATTATTATAGAATTAACGATTTTTTTTAGTCTGGTGTTTTGAACATTTTTTGTCATTTTTTGAATGATACAGAAAATAGATAATAAATAAATCGCATTGGAAATCCTTGTAATGTCTTTAACTCCAAAAATCACATTAAACACGATAAAATATTAACGTTTTAAGGTATTTTCAAAAACTTACTTAAAAATAATTAAGACAAAATAAATGCATTTCCTACAGAACAGTTCTGTTACATTACAATATATTTGAGAACGGAAGCGAAGCGTAAATAAAAAACAGGGCTACGCTTAATATAAAAGCTCAGTAATACCGAATACTATTAATTATCTACTTACATACGTTCTAAAACACGTTTATGCAAAAATTCAATACAAATGCTATTACGTGTACATACTAGTTTATAAATATAGCGCGTATAAACGGGATGACGTCACGGGTCGTGCCGTCTCACTCTAACACTCTGAACCAGATACGCTAGAGTGAGACAGCTATCTGTTCATACGCCACACTCTTATATAACAAGTCGTGTCTATAGATAATTGAAACTATATTTTTGTAAACGGAAAGAACGCGTGCGAATCACTTGTACGACTATATTTAATTTTATAACATTACAAATAGGTTTTTTTTATCTACTAGATAGTAAAGCACTTCGAAAAGTTATATTGTACGTAAATAATAACGCCAAGGGGAAGGTCGCGATACAGATAATAAATTGACTAATGGTACAGATAAAATAATTTTATTGCCTCCGATGTTTGAATTGATATGTTTTCGCGGAGTTGGGTATAATAGGGTACTTGATTAAATATTTCAGCCTTTATAATTTTTTTATCTTTTATTGCATAATAATATAATCATGTGCTAGGGAATAAACTGAAAAAATAGTTATTAAATGCCGCCAAATCGACATTGAGGGTTGTGACGTCATATTACGCAAACAAATATGTACGCTTGAAATTTTATAATCGTTTTAATTGTATGATATATTTACAGATTTATTATTAATAGGCATTCTCATCAGTGATATTAAAAATGCAATCGATTGATAAAAAAATCACAAAAAATTTCAACATAAAAAAATTTGATACATTCAACAATAAATTTCATTCATACAGATTATTTAAGTGTCAAATGCAATCAATTTATCAAAAAAAAAATCGTCAAGTACCCTCTTCCAAAAAAAAAAAAAAATCAACAATATTTTTTTTTGTTAATTAATATTATTTTCACGGTGTGCATCGTCCGACATTATTCGTTATAGTGTGGGGTAGTTTTGAAAGTGTCAATGGTATATCGAAATCGCCGCTCAGTGATATTTGTGAGACACAACCGATCAGACCGGATTTGTAGCGGTTGTTCGTATTGATCTCTATGGACGGTAGACCACCTGCAAATAATTCAATTAAATATTATTTATGTATAATTAAAAAAAAAATCAAGTAAGGGCCAACAACATAATTTCTGGATCGAGTTTGTAGGTTTCTAGTTAAAATTGAACTCATTATCTAGAAATTATGACACTGCATGAAAATATCCATCAAAAAATAAAAAAAAAAGGCGTGGACACAAAAACCATATAAATACAATAACCATATTGTTATTTTTACAACGTCGAATGCAATGTAGGCTTAAAAAATACGATAACTCGGCGGGATTCCAATCGTCAACCATAACTCAAAAAAAGTTGAAAATGTTTTAACTATGTTTTTTTTAATGTTTATAGCATCTAATGCAATATCAATATAAAAAATACAGATATTTTTTTCTTTTAGAAAAATTCAAAAATTACCTTTTGACCAGAAAAAAAAACTTACCTATATATAAACCGTTCTCAGTGTTCAACTGTTTCAACTTGCCCGGTGATATTTTGCCGACTGAACCCAACCCATCCACTTCTAATACCCCCGCTTGTCTGTTTCTGAAATATTACGGTTTTTTGCTTATATTTTGTGCAATTTATAGTTGATCTTCAAAAAAAAAATTATTATTAAGACTGATCGTAAAAAAAGCGTCCCTAGTACGTATATTTTTTTTTTATAAAATAGGTCACAAAATGTCTCTAAAAGTCTAGAGGTTGATTTAAATTTTTTTTAAGAACACAAAATATGTTCTTTAAACAAAAAACATTTTTTTTTCTTCATTTGAGAGATAAACAGACTTATTTTTGTAATATACATGTGATTTTTATCATCTTACCTAGTAGCCCGCGCTCTATGCCACAGTCCATCATCCACTTTCGTATGATTTGCTATTATAACGACTTCACCACTTCCCAAATCGTATCTGGAAAAAATATTAAACAAAATAATAAAAAATAGAATTGGAATAAAGAGATTTTTTTTAATAAATAAGAGGACGACGGGCATAAATTGTGGATAATTTTATCAAAGTTCAAAATAATTACAATAATCCTACAGATGATAACAGAATGCTCGAATACATTGGCAGATGAAATAAAACAAACCGTCTTTATATTTAGCTGTGAAATAAATAAACAAAACATTATAATTGCAGATAGTTCTTATCTGTTGCATAGGAGCTAATTCTTCTCAACAACTCGCGCCTTCAGCCCAACCAATAAGATTGCAAAGTATCGTACCTAAAAAAAACATTATTCACAATCCGTACATACATACATACATACATACATACATAAAAACATACCTAAAAACAAGCACGGAGTCTTCCACAGCCAGTGACAGGAAGTCCCCCGTGTTATCTAACGGCGCCCGGCCGCTCCACACGAGCAGGCCGTGTGACGTCACCGAGCGGAACCGGATGTTTATGTCTAGCGAGTAGCTGAGCAGTCTGCAATGTTTTATTTTATGTATAGTCATAAAAAAAAAATAAAAAAAAATGTGTGCGTGTACTAGTGTACACACGTAAGAAGTGAAACTTCTTTATTCTTTATTTTCCAACACAAGGAGACGACCTTATTTTTCAAAAAAATATTTTCTATAAGCAACTTTACATAAATAGGTACGTCGAATCACGCGTGGTAGGGATAAGAAAAAGATGGCGCGTAACGGAAAAGTGTCACGCGTAACGAAAAAATGTTACACTAAATTTTTTTCCAACCCCGATAAAGAAGTTTCACTTCAATAAATAAATATAAATATTTCAGGTCAAATTTCACTATCTGATCCCATACTAAGCTTTCGCTTGTGTTATGGAAACCAGAAATAAATACTTATATAGATAATTAACACCAAGACACAGATCAAACATCTATGTTCATCACACAAATATTTGCCCT
>CAJQZM010032020.1:0-12859 GCA_907164665.1 Colias nastes | reverse complement strand
TGGTTTATTTGGTTTGAGTATAGGTATAATTTCTTGTGTCTTCCACTCGGACGGAATATTTCCAGACAGCATTATATTATTTATTATGTCAAGATAGTATTGTAATGCACTATCTCCGAGGTTTTTTAAGAAAGAATAAGGTATACCATCTAGGCCGGGGGTGGAATCCTTTACATTTGACAGTACTCCCTTCAACTCATATAGAGAAAAAAAGGAATCAATGCGAAAGTAGTTGTGATCAAATGAAACAGAAGTCACGGGTAATATATTATTCTCTGGAACTGTATCGGGAGCTATATTTTGCATAAAATCATGAGCCAATGATTCTGGAAATCTATATGGTTGCTCAGCAAATGCTGACCTGAAGCGTTTTAATTTTTTCCACACTTCAGAGGGACAAGTATTCGGTGAAATGGATGTGCAAAAAGATTTCCACCCTTCTTGTTTTTTTCTCTTGAGTAGTGATCGTGTTGTCTTTATTGTAGCAATCAGATTATTGTAATTCTCCGTGGACATATTCTCAGCATATCTCTTTTCTTCCAGTTTTCGTTTCTTTATCGCTTCTGTACAATCCTTATCCCACCAAGGTGGAGAAGACATGAAAGTGTTTGAGGTCGATTTAACAGGGAATAACTCCTCAGCAACTTGCAAAATCGTTTTTGCCAACGCTTCCGAGCATTTTATTCCATTAGTGATATTTACATCAGGAAGTTTCCTTACTTCATTTTCAATTGTATTTTTATATTTGTCCCAATCTACATTTTGCAGTCTATATTTGAAACGTGAACTTTGTTTATAATTTTGATTATTTTTGAACGGCAAAGTAATTAAAATAGGAAAATGGTCACTACCAAACGTATACGGTAAGGGAGTCCAAGATGAACATGAAGCTACATCCGATGTACAAATTGTTAGATCTACTGCACTCAAGTTCTCATTCACATGAGTGCGTCGTGTCGGCTCCCCTGAATTTATTACACATAAATGGTAATTGTCGATCAGATCTAGTAATTGTACTCCATTTGAATTTGATATACTACATCCCCAAGATTGGTGATGGCAATTAAAATCACCTAAGATAATATAGGGTTCTTCAAGTGTGGAAAAAATATGTTGTATATCATGCTTAATTAAATTCGAATACTGAGGAATATAAATGGAAACAATGGAAATCGTATTATTTAGTCTTATTCCGACAATATTGAAACTTTTATCGGTATGTTGGAAAAGTTGTAATTTTTTGAAAGTAAGAGTATTTTTAACTAAAATAGCAACACCGCCGTATCCGTCAGTTCTATCATCCCTCAAACAAATGTAACCGGGAATACGAAAATTTAAATATGATTTTAACCAGGTCTCGTTTAGTGAGATTACTAATGGATTATATTTATTAATGATATGAATTAATTCAGATTTTTTAGGAAGAATGCTCCTGCAATTCCAATGTACTATGTTCGAAGCCATTGTTTTTTATTGTGTTATTAATAATTTTATTAAGTAAAGCAACGTTGGACGGTCTTAATGTCTTACCTTGTTGTAATAAATTGATTAAAGCGAGTATAATTTCCATTATAGCACCATTTTGAGTATCATTAGATGGAGATATCTTGTAGGCACACCCATTATCAGGTGTAGGCATTTGACATTCTTTAATTAAAGCTTCATGAGCAGCTCTATCATAGCCTTGGCTACTTTTAGGTGGCGAACGTTGTTTTTTAAAAACAGTCTTTTTATGAGATGTATTTATATTTGTATTTTGTAAACTATGCTTTGGTGAGACTTGTAATGTTGAAGTGTTAAGCACTTCGGCATAAGGTTTTTTTACCTGTGGGTGTAATTTAAGTGCCTCTCCATATGACAAGTTCTTCTGAGCCATAGTAAGTTTAATTAGTTTTTGGCGATTATATTCAGGACAGTTTTTATTATTTGCAAAATGTAAACCAGAACACATTATACATGATGCACCATCCTCTTCAACATTGCAAGTTTCACCACTATGATCTTGCCCGCATTTATAGCAACGGGGCTTGGATCTACAAATTGATTTTGTATGACCATACCTACAGCAATTATAACACTGAATGGTTGGAAATATATATAGCTCTACAGGTAAAGAATTATAACAAATAAATATTCTTGACGGGAGTGTTTGCCCATCAAAAGTTAATATTACAGATTGTGAAGGCTTCCATGTAACTGTACCATCAATAATAACTTTATAATTAATTCTGCGCACTTTTATTATAGAGCCACATCCATTAGGAACAACTATATTTTCTTTAATTTCTTCCGGAGACCATTCTGATGGAATGCCTCTTACTAAACCTATCCGAGAAACATGGAAGGATGGTATTTTTGCTTTTAGATTGAATGTTTCTAAGGCTTTATTATTAATAAATGTGTTAGCATCATGAGCAGTTGAAAAAGCAACAACGCATCTATTCCTGCCTATTCTTTTGACACTGCCTGCTACAATATTTTTAAAACTATTTTTTTTCAAAAAATTGCCAAATGTAATTGGATGCAACGTAGAACCATCACCGGGTGATGATTCACATCTTTGGACATGAAAAACAAATGGAAAAGAGTCATGTTCAGTATATATATTTCTGATTAAAGAATTAGACTGTAAATCAACTGAAATATTTTCCTTAGCTGATACAGAGTTGCTATTAGAGTTAACACTCTGGCGACCACTATCTAAATTCTCTAGGCTATTAATAGTATTAATATTTTTACCACGCTTCCTTTTTCTATTACCTTCTTGTTCCCAATCAAGTAGATCTTTATCGAAATTATCATCATTGCTATATAGTGTTACATAGCTAGCGACGGAGGGACCAGGTCCCAGACCTGATCCCTCATTCAAAGGATCAGGAGGATCCTTCATAGATTTCTATGAAGGAGACTCAATTCAAATATACAATTTACATAGGTACCTATTAAAAATAATATTAACAATAAAACTTACCAATATAATATAAAACTATAACTATTTACACTAAATACTATAATATTTACAACAAATTACTCCTCTGATCATAAAATTAAGTTTAATTTAAAATTAAAATTTAAAACACGCTCCCGCCTCGTTCGAAGTTTCCCGCGCTTTTTTTTCTGTTATAATTCCATGATTGTTCAGAATGGCAACAAAAAAATAAATAAATTTGACCCAATGAGCAAAATATCTTTTTTTTAATTGGACGTAGATAAACAAAAAGGATCCAACCCACAAAATGTTACTTTTGAGTTATTGAAGATTGAAGTTTAACCTGTGATTGTTCATATAAAGACTTGCTTGCGTTAATTGCTTCTTAAGAAAATATGTGTGTGTCAATGCATATTTTATTCTTACAACATGCTTAATTAATGCTTTTTCTCTCGGTTTAATATTTCAGAAGTCTGTATTAGTTTTAAGTGTTTGGTTACCTTGCAACAGATAATAATAATTGTACAAGTGAGTTTATTTTTTCTTTTACTTTTTATATATATGTTCACTGTGAGACGTAGAGGAAACAATTGTTAATGTTATTATTGATTATGTCATTAATTTATGTATACCCCTTTAATTGTTTCTGTAAGATCTCCAAATAAATAAATAAATAAATAAATATTCAGCTAAATGTGTGTTAGCACAGAACATTAAAAACAAATAGAAGTGCTTTAATGTCATAATTAGTATGAAAACCAGTGTCGCCAAACCCACACATTTAAACCGATAGTTATACAGTACACTACAAGTAAACTATGCCTTTGATTGGACAGCTTAATTTGAGTAAAAACTGACTTAGGTTATAAATTCAGCATTTCAATATGTACCCTAACGCACCATGTTACGGTTTATTTTAGTATAACATCCCTAGGTATATTAGCTGTTTTGTTTCTCATTGCACAGAAATTCCAAATTCGAAAACATTCAGCTACTCCACAACAGAGGGCGTTAGTTTTCGATAGATATAACTTTGAACCTCAACACATAGAGATAAGGTTGAAATTTGTGTCACTCAACATTAATGACATTAACTTGATATTTATCTGATGCTATGCCCTGAGGGATGTCAGCCTTGTTATCGATAATTCACAAATAAATATTTTCTGTGTATTTTTTTTTTCTTTCTATTATATGAGTATAGTAGTATAATGTGTCACATTTTGGAGTATGTTTATTACTACTAAGTACGTCTTTTTATATTATTATTATTAAATAAAAAACGGAATAGAATAGTATTAATCTATATTTACAAAATACAAACAGAAAATATGCATTATTTTAAATCTTGGAACTGCCGTAGGTTTGCTGTATCGGTGCCTTTGTTAGACTGCTTAGTGCTGTTCGGCATCCAGTTAACTCGTCACGTTGCATTTATCCATTTCTCTTTTAAATTAGCCTCTTTGGGAAATCTGTAAATAAATTGGACAAATGAAAGCTAAGGAAAAATAAAATAAAATTTAATATTTATAATGTTTGTCTTTTCTAAAGTATCGATACTGTCGATATGCGCCACAAGCATCACTAAAGCGACATTCGTTTGTTTATTGCAATAATATTCCAGAAAGTCTTGTTTGCTGTTCAATCTATAATAGTACTAATTTCTTACGGATTAAGGTTCATTTTGACTAGATATTTGTATACAATTTTGACAAATTACGACAAACGAAGTTATAACATAAAATATATGTAAAATAAATAAAAATAAGACTTACCGATGGTATGAAATGCCTCCATTGCTGATATTATTTCGTCTGCTATCATTTTTGCACTCTAATACCGAACAACACGTCCTAATTAATGAATAAATATGGATAAAAGGTTTGACAGCTGACAACCGACTCGAATATTTTTCTGCGCACAACTGAGAGCAAGTTAGGTGATCTAAACTTATTATTGACACGTGGGCCACGCCCACATCACACTTCTATGTTCTGTGTGTGTTAGGATCCTTTTTGATAAAACCTTTTTTCAATTATGTTAAGTGAATTTTCGTTTCGCAAAAACGATTCAAAGTAGCTAATTGCTACTAAAATCCTTATTTTTTTTAATTTCATTAATAAAACAACTAACTTTCAAATTTCTTTTTTCTTATTTAAGTATATAAAACATATTTATTCTATCCGATTTACTATTCTTCTTCGTGTGCGAAGTCCGGTTCATCGCCATATCGCCATGAAGTCTTGGATTGCCCCTTTAGATTTATAGAAATCCAGGTAGTATTTAGGTATATAGTCAAAGATTGACTCCAAATCGTCTAATTTGGCTTTTCTTTACCATTTGGCCATAGTAATTGGAAATCGTCAGATACCTCCAAAGATTTTCCTTTCGAGCCCGCGCATACATACAACATTTGCATCGACTAAACTGTTCAGTCGAGTTGTGTTCTCCTCTTGAATTCCACACGACTAGACTGTTTAGTCTTTGGACGTGCGCATACAATTGATTTCAGTCTAAATTTATATCCCAAACAAATATTACTATACAGTGTCTTCTATAAGCAACTCAATGTGATAAAGATCATAATATTATGAGCGCGTGATCGATAGGTGTCCGAGAAGATTTTTACTTTGTTTTTTGTTACTTCGACATATTCGTCAGCTGTGTAAATTTTTTCATGGTATTTTAACAGTGCCTCTACATATTTTATAAAAATTGGTATAAAAAAAGGAAAAAATGTGTGACCGGATTCAAGATACTTGAGTATTATCGTTTTTAATGTTAGATTGTTATGTGTGAACATAATGCATGCCTAACGCCTAAAGCTGTAAATGCATAATATTCGGTCTATCCAAATGTTCTGGATCGTTTTTGTTATTAAACCAGTATACATTTTTTATTTTTTAAATAAAAATTTAGTTTAACAAAAGAGATCCATGCTTTCTGAATCTTTTTAGCGATTTATCTTTTGCATAGGTTTGATTTAATATATAATAATCGAAAAGGATCCACATGCTTTGGATTTTTTTAAACATTTTAGGGTTGTGTCATTTTCTTAGACTGACCGTTTTACAATATGATCCAAGAAGAATGGATCGTTTTTACGAAACTAAAATAGGTTCCATATTCCATTGACAACGGACCACTTTGGTCACGACACCTGGTGTTCAAAAAAAGAACTAGTTTTAGTGTGCACTTAAGTACACAAGTAAGTATATTACCGAATCTATTAAAAAAAAATTTTTTTTTAATTAATAAAAATTCTTTAAAATTTCGTACTAAAAATAAAAGTAGAGTTTATTGTGCGGTGAACGGTTGTGGTAGTAAATCTCATACGAATTTAGAAGTTAGTTTTCATGCTATACCTAAACCTGGTAGCAGTTTTGTTTATGTTGAAAATTATTTCGGAAAAAAAGAAAAAGTAGATCGATGTAAAGCCTGGCAGCGTGCTTTAAAATTGAAAAATATAAATCCGCATATGAGAGTGTGTTCATTACATTTTCAAAGGAATGATTTTATTGTACCAAGTAAGTTGACAATGTTTAACCTCAAATATAAATGTAAATATAAATCTAAAACTAATTGAAAAATTTGTTTTTCAGGTGTTATTACTAAAAAGATGACTTTAAAAAAAACATGTGTTCCATCGTGTAATCTACCAAGCTCTGCTAGAGAATCAAATAAAGCTAAAAAAAATATAGAGGCACGACATCAGCGTCTAGTAAATCGGAGTTTAAAGAAGGATACTGTGAAAAAACATAATGATATTAATGAGGATTCATTAATCCATTCATGATCCAACAAATTGAAAAAAATCATTTATAGAAAACATAAATAATTAAAATTGATGACACTAATTCAATGTAAACTTATGGTTAATTCTTTTGTTGCACACAATACGTAGCCATGTTTTTTAAGCCCCGCCCACTGGTCCGTTGTCAATACAGTCATGTGGTTTGGTAACCAGTGTCAATTTAACGTCAAAATATTCATATTTTACTTGGATTGTTTTTGCTAATCGAAAATATAGACCTTGACGAGCAGTTTGGTATACTTAACTCATTTTCGGTCATGTTGTGGGTTGGATCCTTTTTGCTTATCTACGGCCAATTGAAATTCGCTAAAATAATATAATAGTTTCATGCAAATAACAACACCACATTGATAATATTATAACAAAATATTCGTAGTATTATCACAGAATATATAATAGTACTAGTAATATGTACAGTATATTCTGTATAATATTAGATATTAGCAAGGATATTAGATACATATTTTATTTTAACATAGTTCTTATTACAATAGGTACTACTCTAAACCGCAAAAGTTTGTATGAAAGAAACAGAGATAGGTTTTTATAGGCTGGAGAGTATAGACACAGCTTAGATAGACACAGTATTACAATATAGTGGTATAGATGAAGAAAATATATTATGCCTTTTACATTCAATAACTCTCAGGGGACGCCGCATGTTCCAGCTAAAGGCTGTAGGCTTTATATCATCACCTATGATCATCACGCTAAGACCAACAGGAGCGGAGCCACGCGGGTGAAACCGCGGAGCGCAGCTAGTTAATTTATATCTAGGCAACGCAACGTTTCGAGCGAATACTTACCTACTAATAGTTAACATTGTCTAAAATCCTGTATAAATAACAGGTATTTTTTTATTGACATTACAAATGGATTGGCAGCTAAGATAGGGGAAAATGAAAGGATTGATCACTATCAATAAAGGAATGAACTAGGAAAACTGAGGGACATGATACAAGGTTCTTTATGGGTGAGGTACCTACTTCTTCTCCAGCTGTCCAAATTACTGCCGAAGCTTGATCATTGAAAGTTAAAAGTTGTTGTATGTTCACTATGTTCAGTAAATACTTACCGCTGTTTAGCCTCTTATCTATCTATTCTTTACTTCTATCTATTTCTATAGATATGAAAATATAGACAAAGAAATAAACACACGTTGACATATTTTATAATACATATTAGCAAGGATAAGTAATTTAAATTAAAAAAAAAAATATACTAATAGGCACGACCTGTCTTATCTACTTCGCTCTACCATACATTGTTGAGTTCTTAGTTTCCTTGTTACACTAATCATTTTTGTGAAGAACCGTAGCGAAGCGACAGCGCTAGTAATTAATAACTTACGTGCATAAGTTAAATTAACTGACATAAAAAAATCGACGGATATAAAGTGGGTATTACTAATTGCTTAATTGGCATCTTTTGTTATGGATTGTATTGTAAGTGACAGTCAGATTAGGAATTTCAGTTGACGCACGCGACTTCCAGGAAGAATCGTGTCTAGCAACATTATCTGAAACGCTATCTTAGCACTTTCCGTATTGGATGTGATGGATATAAACTTGATATAGGTACCTAATCGTACCGTTTCATTTGTGGCTTTTTATAGATTTATTTATCACATACCTAAGTACTATGACGTGACAAGATACTATAACAATCTTCTGTCGACATTTTTTTTGTTTTATTTGTCAAAATTAACGATTGAAGATGTCAATCTCATCTTGGCGCAATAGTTAACACAAACTTGAAACAATTTTTTTAAAATTAAATAATAAGTAACATCAAAGAGTAAACTAATATTTACCGACTAACATTCTAAGAGCGTCCGCGTCAGAGTGCAGTGTAGCTAGAAATTAGAATGATACACGAACATTTATTATATTATTAATTTAAAATTTTATTCCAGACAGTTAAGTCTAAGATACGGGATAAGAAAAATATATCCTAATCTGTTAATTACACGAAACAAAAAAAAGACGTGTGGCATTCGAGGACTGCCGCGGTAAAGCTATTGCATAGCATGCCTTCAAGCCACACCTCCGTGCCCATCGGAGTGGGGAGCGTGAGGTTTTTTCGTTACGGAATTTCTGGATTCGGTCCCCGCGCTCAAGGCCCGCGATAGAAGCTATGCAATAGCTTAAAAACTAAAAAAACTTTTTATAGGCTGGTTTCAATGTTATGAATTTATTAAAACAACCCCCGTCAAGTCCGCCAAAATAAGTCTGCTGCAATTACTATTTTTTATGTTTAAAAAGAAAATTGAATTTAAGAATATGTATCACCGAATATAATAGTGACGCTAAACTGACTCGTCAGTCTAATTTGTAACAATAAATTCAAAATAATTGAAGTGATTCAATGTAAAAGGTTTGCTTATTATTGCTGAAAACTCAGTGCTAACATTTTACTAGGAAACTCTCGAGTAATTTGACGCAATATCCGATTAGTTGATACATTATAAATGACGAGAGCAATTGTTTCAATGAGTTAATTTATCGATTAATTTTTATATAAAATCAGACTGAGTCAAAAAATAAAATCTTTCTATTGTGATACTATCTATGGTGATACCATATCCACAGACTAAGTAATGAGCATATCCGTTAGGTAGATATTAAAGTAAAGAAAAAAGAGTCTGAAATACTATCTATGCTAATTTTTATTGTTATTTTGATATACCTGGAGATCATGATGAACCCTACGACGTCTGTCTTATGTCGCCTCTACACATAGGCCAGCGCATTCGCCAACGCGCTGGCGGTGCGCTTGCAAACGCGCTTGTGACTAATCCACACATTGGGAGGTCGTTCAGTATGGTTTGGTTCGAGCCAATGTGCGGACGGATTCAAAATGGATGTAACAAACAAAGAAATAAACACACTTTCACATTTATAATATTAAAATAATAATAAAGTAGGATGCTCTTTGTGAAGTAAAACATTGTGAGGAAAACGGCATGTCCAAGGCAAGAACCTTATTTATTTAGCACTTTTAATACATACAACATTTTTATTTTTATGGTACTTATTTTTTGGGTTCCACAGGCAGTTTTCACTCTGATAGAGCTCAATAAATTTAAATGTTTCCTCGTTACCCTTTTTGTCGCCATTTTGTTAAGTTAGGTGTTAATTCGCCGCAAGAAAAAAACGTGCACTCCTGATCGCTGCTACGGTCAAACTGATCGCGCGGCCAATGTGTGGATGGTGCGCCAAGCTTGCGACAAGTGTCCTTTGATGTTGCCGACACCGCGCGGCAAGCTCGCAAGCGCGCCGGCCAACGTTCAAATACCTACCGCCAATGCGCCAACGCCCGTTCTACACATTGGGCCAGTGAATGTGCCAACGCGCTTGCCAACGCGTTGGCCTATGTGTAGTGCCGGCATTACGCATGCGCGGTCCCAGCCTGACATTTTGGGGGGGGGGGGGGGGCACGCGGCTGGATAGGTATTAGGTATGCAACCTCCCCCCCCCCAATCGTACTCGCCAAATATCGTATTCAATAGAAGTGATAAGCAAAAACTTGAGAAAATTTCTATACATTTTTTTACATATTTTAAAATTTTACAAAGAAAAACCGGCCAAGTGCGAGTCGGAAGCCGTTAGCTGCAAATTTTCGCAAATTCCGACATTTGCAAGGGATTAAAAACAGGTTTAAACGGAAATTTAGATGTGCGAGTGACTCCGATTCGCATTTAGCGAGTTTTTTTTTATATATTGTACAGTATAAGAATTTTTTTCTATTTTATCGAGTACGATTTTGGGGGGGGTCATGTCCCCTGTGACCACCCCCCTGGGACCGCGCCTGGCATTACGTCTGTAAAACTTAATCCTATGAATCCGTTGATCTACAAAAAGTATCAGAGGAATATAGAAACACATGAGAAACACACATGATACATATTAATATTATGCTCCTCCTACTTTTAGCAAAGTGGCTTCAAATTGTGTATCGCTCTTGAACTCCTCTGCTAAGGACAATAATTTTAGCCCGGCGGAATTTATTCTAATAAAAAATTAATAATAATAATATCACAGAATTGATATCTTATATTTTGTTTGTGGCCAGTTTATAAAGGCCTAACTTCACTAATCCGTTTTAGTTCTTTAAAATAGCAATTTTCTTTTATCTACCTTTAGTTTATATTATCAGTTTGCTATTACGAACCTACGTAACGACGTATTACGAACTGTAAACATTGCGTAGACATTATTTAGAAAACAAGATTATTGTTTTCTTGAAAATTGCGGATGCTTTCAGAAATGCATTGGTTCGGTATTCGTGAAATATTTTAGTGTAACAATCTTTGCATAGAATCTATGACTATAATATAGTCATAGATTCAAAGTTAAATATCTATGCCATAGATATTTAACTTTTTATCCGTAGTAGGTAACAAGATTATTCCTAGACTACTTTTTTCACAAGTAGATATGCTATATAAAATTTGTAATATATTTTGGTAGTTAAGTTAGTTAGACAGGATAATTTATTTTTGAAAGAGTTGCAGTCCCATTCGTATTCCACATACCTAACTCATCGACCTTCTTGTAACAAATGACCGTAAGCAGGCATCTACTATTAAGTATGATACTAATTTGATAAAATATAGTCATCAAAATCTATAACTTATGGCTCATTATATTTAAATCATACCAGATCTAATCGTGCTATTTATTATCTCAACTTTCTCGTATTATGTTTTTATCCAGAGCTATCCGTTTTTCATTTATCATTTATTTGCATGGAGAAATCACTATTTATAATTCTGACATTAATTAACATGCTTACCTACCTACTCTATTAGTATCGTAATTCACGAGTAATTGGCTGTTATTTGTTCACTTGCATGTTAGCTATGTGTTTGTTTAATCTACCATGTCTCTAATCACACGGTGATGCAATATTATTTAGAGTTCTGTCTGGTTCTGTGTAATTTCTCGTTGTATCTTGTAGGCGTACGATCAAGCGACAACGCGCGTGAAATGTGAATGAAAAATGTTATTTATTTAGTCTGTGGTTCGCTAGTGATTGTGGTAGACGTGTGACCTTCGGCACGCGGCAAAAAAGTAAAAGTTTTGGCGCCAAATTTTTTTCAATTCAGATTGTCTTGTGGTTAACTTAATTTTAATTTACGAAGTGAATTTTATGTGGATATAGTTTTATTGTGTGAAAATTGTGAATATTACTTTAATTGGAATTTACGTTAACTCTGGTAAGTTTAAAATACTAATTAATCTGGTATAAAGAAATGTGAAAGTTACATTTTATTTTATGCTTTTTAATATTTTAAATTAATTTAATTGTTATACTTAACAACTGTGTCATGTACGGTATATTGTGATCATTGTAAAAAATATTTTATATTGGTTTATAAAGCATCATTTTTTATCAATATAAAAAATAATGTAAAATTTTATTAAATTGTCGTAGGTGAATAGTCGTTACTTCCATGTACCTATGTACATAATTTTATGTATTATTGGCATGAACATTTCTTCTCAAATATTGAGCTTGGCGCTCATAATATCTAGAAGATACCTACTTACCTATAATTAGATTATGGGCAGCTTCAGATTGCGAGCTGTAACTTATGTTTTAATTTTCCTAAAGTTTCCTGTGAGATCTACCGTACCAGCTGATTACGTACCTACCTTTCCGTATGAGCAGGTGGAAATTTTTTAAATCGATTCAGTTTTCTTTAGTTTATCCGCAGAAAAAAATATCATCAAATATCGAATTCCGAAGTGACATTCCGAATACCTAACTGGTTTTATAAAAAAAACATCTGGAAGCTCTTGCAAAAGTGTACATAAACAAAAAGTTTAGTTTTTGTAAACACTAAAATATTACGTTCGTAATTCACAAAACAAACATGTCAATTTTTAAAGTGGTAGATACCTAATTGAAAAACGATTGGCTGCAAATTGAGTGAAGTTTATGTAAGAGAATTTATAGCATCTTCATCACTATCACTACATCATCATCACTACATAGTATAAAACAAAGTCGCTTTCTCTGTCCCTATGTCCTTATGTCCCTATGTCCCTATGTCCCTTTGTACGCTTAAATCTTTGAAACTACGCAACGGATTTTGATGCGGTTTTTTT
>CAJQZM010032016.1:0-34294 GCA_907164665.1 Colias nastes | reverse complement strand
CCAAGTTTTTGAAAAAAGCTGATATTTTGACGGGTGACTTTTCGATTGAAAATTAGGTTGTTTTTTTGGTATTAATTCAAAATAAGGCGAAAAAATGAATATTTTCAATCAAATAAATTACAGTGTATTTGGGACATAATAAAGTAAGTTTCCACCAAATTTCGTAGAAAAAAAATAAATTTTGAAGTAGATAAAAATAAAAGACCAAAAACTTGGTTTTTTTAATTTTTCACCTAAATTTTGAAGTTATGTGAAAAAATTGTGAATACAAAAGTTGTAGAACTTTTTATTACCTACAACTTTGCTATTGAACTTTTTTCCGTAAGACTTGTAGTTTTGTCGGAAATCGAGAGAAACCATTTTTTTCTCTTAAAAGCTCCCCCCTCCCACTTCCCGAACTCGGATTGACCGTAATTTATTTTTCCTTTTATTTTCATCATATTCCCCTCCTTTTCTAAAGGGTTTCATCCGACTGCGATTTTTTTGCACTTTTTATTATTTTTAAAGGGATCTACCCCAGTGTATGTCATAACTCATAACCTTAGCTTAATTTGGAAAATAGAATGATCGCTTCAACTAGCGTCTTTATGTATATGTCGTGGCCATATCGTAAATTTGCTCATTTCATGATATGATTGGCCATTTCACGAAATGGTCGCATTTCGTGAAATGGCCAATTTAGTTTGGCCACATCATGATGTGGCTTGAGCAGATCAATGATAAGAAATCGTTTCACGATATGGCCAACTAAACGCGCGGTTTTTTCATGAAATGATCAAAATTATTTGATCATATCGTAAAATAGTTACATTAATCATTGGTAGAGGCGCTGCAAGCTCTGTGTTTATGTGATAAGATGGCGGCCGCTGGCGAAAATTTAATTATTCGCAGTTAAAAACTTCATAATTCGTTTAATAACAATATGAAGAAAGTCATAGCAAAGAATTTACGACGGTTCGAGTACTATGGAAAATGTGGATACCTTATATGTATTGAAGAAAAAATGCGTCTTAAATAAAATAATTTAAGACGCATTTTTTCTTTTAGGATATATGTTTATATATCCTACTATAGTATTATAATTGTTTGTTTTTTAAAAAGCGATCCGCTTCTGGCACTCGCCGGCCGCTGCCGCGGCACGCTCGCTTTGCTCGCTCGGCTCGTGCGTTGTTTATCAAAGTCTAACCTAACCTAACCTAACTGTTTTTTATTGCAAAAACGATTCGCTTCTAGCATTCGCCGGCCGCTGCCGCGGCACTAACTTAAATGACATTAAACAAGTTTTTAGAATATTCTGAATTTTTTTAATATTTTATGGACTCTTTATATTTTATACGATCTGGCCAAATGTGGATGGCCAAATCGTGAAACGTTGACGATTTAACGATCTGATCAAACTATGTTGGCCATTTCATGAAATGCGACCATTTCGTGAAATGATCGATCATATCATGAAATGAGCAAATCTACGATATGGCCACGACATATATAAAAATATCGTTATTAAAAGTATAATTAAGTTTAATATCAAATGAAAAATGTCAACGATACTGGAAGATGAATATGATGAGAGTATAAGTAAAAGAATTAAAAATCATTTTAGGGAAGATTTCAAATAATTTGTATACACAGTTTTGCTTTTATACTTTTTCTTAAAAAGAGTATAAATGAATTTAGATATGGTTATGCAATGCTATGTGTTCAGTGTTATTCTGGTTTCGCTCTATAACTTAAGGAAAGATAATCTGGAGATTCTATTGTAATCGCTGGATTATCTGCAATACATGATTTAATTTTATTGCGAGTTTTAGACATGTAAAATGGAATAAATATTTCCATAATATTATCTCTCCACGACAGCTGCCAATGGGTCCATTTCACATTTAGACCGGCCGGCAATAATTCAACGCTTTCAAACAAAATGCCCTTTACGTAAATCACTCTATTGTTAATTTTAACTTCCATATCGTCAGCGGTGAGTTCTACCGGCAGACGGTAAGTAATTTTATAGAAATCTTGAACCACAGTTGTGGAAACGTTGATATAACATTGTAAAAAGTCCAATTCGTTCAAAAACGAGCCGAGGTGATCAAAAGTTTTGCTTCGAGGCATTTTGTTGGGGGACAAAAATTTTTCCAACTCGAGCACCCTCTCTCGGAGCTTTTGTAACTCTTGTTCTTGTTGTTTCGTTGTGTTTTCTTGTTGCTTTTGTAAATCTAGCTGTTTCTGTAGTTCTTGCTGACACTGAGCTCGTTCTGTTTGTGTGATAATTTCTTGAGCTTCTGCGCAGTTTTTCTGTGACTGTTGTTCTTGATTTTTCATTTTATTTTCTAGCTCTTTTTGCAACGCGATCTGTTGTTGTAGTTGCTGTTGGCACTGATCATGTTGTAATTTTGCGTTTTGTTCTTGTTCAAGCAATTTCCGCTGCTGCTCTTCTATCTGCTCTTTAAGTTCTTGTTCTTTTGCTTGCAACGTGTTTACTTTTTGCTGTAGAGCGCCTAGCTGTTGCTGGCATTGCGATCCTCCTTGTGCGCCCCGTTGTTGTTCAGCCAAATTCGCTTGTAGTTGCGTTATCAATTGTTTAAGTTGTTGTTCTTGTTGCTGATGTGACACAGCCTGTTGATTATTTTCTTGGTGGAACTGATTTAATATTGATAGTACGTTCTGCCATGTAACAGCCGCATTTTGCTGCACCTGCGTTACCTGCTGTTGGTAGAACGCACGTTCGTTCGCTATCTGCGCCTGAAAGGTGTAGATGCTCTGCTGTAGTTGCGCCACTTGCTCCTTCAGTTGGTAACAGATAAGGAAGCCATGTGACACATGGAATGTACACAGCAAAACAAATATGCGGTACATCTTTACGGATTTATAACACTCTGTGATACGTGCTCGTTGAATCGTCCAGTATTTATATGCAAAATTATAATAAGGTTGACCTCTTATCACATATTATTGTGTTATTTATTGGCCAGAATTTCCCTGTGAACTGATATATTATATTTAGAATAAAATAATGACTTTATTTAATTACCTCGTGCCGAATATTTCCTTCCTCCTATTTTGTTTTTCTTATATTTTTTTTTTAATTTTGTTTTAGTAAGCGTATTGGTATCATCTCAGTCAGTCATATTTATTTAGTAATTTACAACAAAAATGTATGGTGTAGATCAACTTCAAAATTATTATTTAAAAAAATCATAATCGTTGTTTGTCTGTCTGTCTCCAGGCTGTATCTCATAAAACCGTGATAGCTAGAAAGCTGAAATTTCACAAATGGTGTATGTCCGTTGCTGCTATAACAACAAATACTAAAAATTAAAAAAAATATATATATTAAGGCCCCCCCCCTTAATATATTCCCATAGTACGGATAACGGAACCCATCGAGTCCGACTCGCGCACGGCCGGTTTTATTTCGACCGTTCTTTTTTCATACATTTGATTATTTGTACCATTTTTTTTTTTTTCTAATTTTACGCGATATTAACGTCCCTGTAACCGTGAATGTTACATACTTCTATCATATCAGCTGTACTTTCTATGAGATGATCCTAGAATGATAAAATTGATTTCGTTTCTAGTTTAATTACTTACGATTTTGTCAAATGTATTAATGTACAGGAAAACACTGCTCAATTTGACTGCCTTAATTTATTCCTATTTTTATCTATCCATAAACGATGTTATCCAATTATGTGGTATAATGACTCATTGCATCGCAACTTTATATTGCGATAATTTATATATTTAAATATTATTAAATATTTGAATATACAGGCGGGAATCCATACGCCGCTCCCGTTCAGCGGATCGCCGGACGGAAAGCAGACACCGCGATGACAGAAGAGAAGAGAGAAGGGACGACAGGAGAGAGGAGAGAAGAGACGATAGGAGAGAGGAGAAGCGGGAAGACAAGAGAAGGGAGGAGAAGCAAGAGGAGCGAAGGGACTCGATGTGAAGAAACTTGAAAAAATAATATTAAAGAATATTTAGATAATTGTTTTTTATCTGTTGGTGGGGTTCGATTCTACATGTCATATCAAAAATTAGCTAGGTATGTACTTACTTGCTGTCACAACTTTTTTTTAATTAAAATTAAAATTTTATAATTAGTACCTAGATTATGAAATTTAATAGAATTCGTTGTTAAAGTATGAATAAACATTTATTTTTTATACCTATAAATAACTTTGTTTATGAAGGAAAAGTAAAGCGAGAGTGTAGATTTCTTTTTTTTTTTCAATTGTTGTTGATCAAAAGTCAAAACTAAAACGAGTGTGTACCTACTTAGTAAACTTTGTTTTAAATTGTTACAAAAAATAATATTTTCGGTGCTATTCTTTAGTTTAACCTCTGTAAACAATGAATAAGGAAAATACGGAAACCATTATAAAATCGTCAAAACCGCAATAGATAAGAAATCGTTTTATGGTCAAATGATTTTCATAATCTTTATGATCATATTATTTCCAGACTGAAACATTTCATTATTTGAAGTTAATCACCGCAATGTCCTATCTCAAAAACTTCCTGTTCCAGAATCATAATTTACTGTTTCGATATTTTTAAATAACATTATACACAGAAAACTTTGGTCTTATTACCCATATAAAGATAGATCCCAAAAAAGCCTAAATCTAAATTTTCCATAAGAAAAATAAATTTTATTATTTAATTTATAACATCTAAAAGTCTTACAATTTAAAGGTCTAAAACCAAAAAAGAGTTTTATCATAGCTCTGTAACTAATTTCACGATAAATACGTAATTTGTAGTAATAACATGTTTTTGACCTAAACCCTACGTGCCTAATATTATAACAGGTCTTCATAACCACGGTTCAACTCTTCTCTCCATTAAATGCTTAAAGGGCAGGGAAAGTTGTTTTATGGGAAGATAAGGAAATATAGTTAAAATGTTTATTATTTAATGTTATTTTCAAAGAAAGTGAAGTAGGTTCTGAAATTCTAAATAATACTTAGGTATTGAAAGTATAAGAATACTAAACGTAAAAACTTCGAAAAACATAATTGATTCGATTCAGAGAAATCACTAGTTTTTCAGGTGATAAGTAAAATTATCCATTTATAAGTTTTTACATTCATGGTTTGGATGGACGACATGATGCAGTTTAACATCCATAAAAAAGTCTAAATTTCAATAAAAAAATATCATAAAATAAGTATTTCATCTCATTTTCCTTCAGAAAATGAACGTCAATACTGATTTGTTCATACTTAGGTTAACAAAAGGTTTGAGTAATTACATTCTTTATATCCACATAAAAAACTTACATATTCCAAATGAAGAAAAACAACAAAATATATTAACATTAAAATAACAACAGAATGTCAAGTCTGTCCACTGACGCATAACATGGAAATGTTTCACGTCGAACGAAATGGCGGTGAAAGTGCGACGATTATAGTTTGAATTATAATTAATTAACCTCACTTTATGCCTTGAACTGTCGCTTTAGTTATAAAACTGGTCCAACGTAATTCCATTGCGTCATAGATGACCCAATAGATCTTCGATTATCAATAGATTTTTTGCGCTTTGTGAACGAAGTTTTTGAGAGATGTTTGCAGATTTTAGTATGGGACAATTTATATAGTAAGTATTTTTAACGAATTTATTCTAAAGGGTAGAACGCGTAAAATACATTCACGATAGCCACACCATAATAAACACGCATTTAAAACTTCCTATATTATATTGAGCGCAACCAATAATACTAAATTTAAACCTAATATTATAAAAACCTAGACGTTGCTAGACCCTTTTTGTCAAATTATGATATGCAATTAAGAACTTAATCATGAGATACACTTACACTATACATAATATTACATCTGTAATGTATTATGGTTCTGCTGCCATACTCCATGTATAATATCATCGAATTTGCCAATAAGTATGTGGTCTTTGATTTGATTTGATTTTATAATTTGATTTAATTGATAGGATTCTTCGGGTGTAAATAGTAAAATAATCTAGGATTAAAATCTGATCTGTGTTAACAAGTAAATATTTTTTTTTTGTAAATAATCATTTTAATTAAATGTTCATTGAATGTGGCGCTATTCTTAGTATATTATTACGGATAGATAACTTTATATTATTAATAGATACAAGACCGCATCGAGGTCACATTGTTAGATGCACTATAATCTAGACTTAGTAATATGAACGAAACATAACTTAGGTAATTATAAAAGTAGAGCGGAAAGATTATGTAGAGGTTTATTAGATAAACGTATTAAAAAATTCACGGTTCCTTGTAATTGAGATTTCTATGTAAATAGTACAATGGCCTTTCTTATTTTATGATCTCGTTACAAGTATGTTTGATATCCGTACAATTACTATCTACCCAAAATATTAATTATAAATACAAGACTAGGTACTAAAGAACGCATTTCAAAATTATTTAATTTCGTAAAATATATTTTTTTCTCTTTATTCTGTATTACTGTATAACTTAATGTAATGTTAAAACTTAAAATACCGTTCCTGTTTTCACCTTTCTTTTAACCCTGTACTTGACTACAAATGTAAATTACATACTCGTACTTACGAGTTGTAATTTACCAAAACCAATATTAATACGATATCACAATTTAATTTAAATAACATACTGTATAAAAAAGGAAATAGTCTAATTAACTTTACAATAATATTTTAAATACCTATTATAAATATTAATCATGTTAATTACAAAATGCTAATGTAATAATCTCAAACAACACAGTGAAGCTTGATTGATGTACTAAACATCTCACACTGATGTATGATTGATGTTTATCAGCTCACAGCTGAATATAATTTAAATCAGTACCATCATTAATCCTACACGGATTAGGTATCTAATAAGAAAGCAACTTTAATGTAAATTATATAAAAAAACCATTAAAATTCCAATAAGTATTAAGTACTAAATAACTCGTCAAAATGTTGAAAGTTAAGTTCAAACACGGCAACTTTTAAGATATAATTTCAATATAAGACATCACTTAATCAATATTTTAGAAGTGAAACTTCTTTATCGGGGTTGGAAAAAAATTTAGTGTAACATTTTTTCGTTACGCGTGACATTTTTCCGTTACGCGCCTTCTTTTTCTTATCCCTACCACGCGTGATTTGACGTATTTCTGTAAAGTTGCATATAGTAAGTTATTTTTTGAAAAATAAGGTCATAAAGAAGTTTCACTTCTTACGTGTGTACACTAGTACACGCAAACATTTTTTTTTCATGTTTGTTATGTTTTATACACTTAATAACAAGTACTTAAAACAGACAACGGAAAAGCGTTCTAAAATTTCATCAGAAGACCACATTCTACTAAAAAGGTCAATTTTAATAAGCTATAAGAAACATGGAAAATTACTCGTATATAACACTTAATTAATTTTATTTGCTTTAAGAATTAGGCACAATGTGCAGCCTCGATTACCTAATGCAGGATATCATGAAATCTATTAAATTATTTGTATCACCAAGAACGGATTGGCGGCCGTTGATGCACACTTTCCAAAATAACAATAGTTAAATATTACCGAAATCAACCCTAGGTACATACCTGATACCACGTTAAGTAGAACATAGGTAAATATGTGGTGTGTCGGTCGGTCAAATAGTATAAAGACAATAGGGTACCCTTGGGGAGGAAAACTATATTTACGGGAATAATAGATTACAAAAGATTATATAAAAGGATACAATTTACGAAGTAGGTCACCACCGTTGTACAGCCAGGCACACTACGTCGCCATTAAAACACTTATCAAATTAAAATAACTCGCGATCCGCGCGTGATTACTACCAATATCTCGAGTCCAACGACCAAAACCGAATTCAGAATACAATTAAAACATGCAACGCGACCCGCACGTGAATCTGATGCCACTCCGTCGGCCAATTTACCGAATGCAGAATACGAATAAAAACAATGCAACGCGATCCGCGCGTGAAACCGATAATGCGACTGCCGCTCCCGTCGCGGTCGGCCGATTGAATACATCGCGTCACTCGCTACCCTCAACCAAAAATTATTATTGAAGTGAAAACTTCTTTAGCGGCGTTGAGCACTTTTTCTGTAATGGGTATAAAATCTTAAACTCGGGTCAGGACACGTGACCTGATCGAAAAAGCGTAAGACGGATTTTTTTTTTAGCCCTTATATTCCATGCGTAAGACGGATACCATTCCAAAATATCAAACATGCTGAACGTTAATAATCAAGTTTTCACTTCTGCCGGCACTCCCGGAGTGCAACCCGTCTTTTTTTACTTCTACCTATTCCGAACATTATTATATAACGTAACTTTTAATCTTCTCCAAATGATCTTGACTTCAAAGTTAATTTAACAATTTAGATACGAATTTAACATATAAAGTAATTTACTAGAGATAAGCTTTATCGGAATATGATTCAAGGCATCATAAAATTCAATACAAACTACTGAAAGCAAAAATGACTTTACATAATTACGAATAAAATACAAAGTAAATCCTCAAAAGCGAAACTCGCCAAAATAAAGCGTTTAAAAGCCAAACGAAGAGAATTGTAATGTATTTTTTGCTTTTTGAAGTGAAACTTCTTTATCGGGGTTGGAAAAAAATTTAGTGTAACATTTTTTCGTTACGCTTGACATTTTTCCGTTACGCGCCATCTTTTTCTTATCCCTACCACGCGTGATTCGACGTACTTCTGTAAAGTTGCATATAGTAAATTATTTTTTTTTTAAATAAGGTCATAAAAAAGTTTCACTTCTTACGTGTGTTACATTTTTTTTATAGAGGTACCCGCCATCTCAGTGTGTTGTAACTTGTATCAGCCTCCTCTAGAATATGTTTTTTTAATACTACAACGGAAAGCAAAGGAGCGGGCTGTTCACTTGATGTAAGGTGATCACTAGACATCGGATTATATGCATTTGCATATTTGCATATGCAAATGCATAAAACTCTCTAATTACGGCGTTAGTGCATATTTTAGCCTTTTTCCCCAATCGTGCATATTTCGTTAAGTAGCGGGAGTTTTGATTGGTCGACTAACCTTTATTAGCCAATCAGAACGCTCAGCGAGTAAACAAACCCTATTTTGGCATGGTAAAATGGCAAAAAATTACAAAATGGGCTCCATTTTAAGTAAATTTTGAGCCATTCAAAATAGGGCTAGATTACCCTTTTGGGACTAAAAACTTAAAACACGGGTTGAATTCCAAAAAAGGGCTAGATTTAGCCCGGAAAGGTCTAAGGTGGCGACACTGGGCTCGCGGGTGACAAACGTCACAAATTTGCGCTCGAAAATTTGGTAAAAATGCTTAATTGTATATTGGCACAAAAACTATACTTAATTTCAAGAAAATTTCACTGTTTTTGTACAATCTTTGATTTAAATATATAAAAATAATAAAAGATTTGATTTTGTATTGTGCATATTTTAGGCATATTAGTAGTTTTTAGTGCATATTTCGGCCTTTTTTAGTGCATATTTGCATGCATATTTTGGCATTTTGTTAGTGCATATAATCCGATGTCTAGTGATCACTGATCACCGCCGCCCATAGCAGTTGCAACGTCAGGTAGGTAACCTTGCGATTGTTTTGCCGGCCTTTGAGAGACGCATAGGCTCTTTTTTTGAAGAAATCCATATCATATCAATCCAAAATGTAGTCCAGAGACTTTGTATTTTATTTATATCTATTACCAATACTCAATTTTAATGCGTTTAAAATGATTAAAAAGACACAATATAAAATATTTCCATAATTAAAATACTAAAAGTAAAGTATATATGTATTTTGTGCTTGTTTTCTCTTAATAGACCTTCGCACACACCAATTCCTTCACCCAAATTAATGATTTGCACAACATTGTTAATGAGCAGCAAAAACTATGAAGACTTCAATTAATCCTGGCATTGACCATTACAACCTAAATCTCTTACAAAAACTTCATCATGCAATCAAATTGGTTCCGATGTTAATGCTAGACTAAATTTATTACTGCAGCTCGTATGATATAACGTGACATTTACGTAATGACTGATTGAAGGAAAACTTGATTAGATTGTGTTATATTTAGCTAAGTAGGTATGCTGAGAACAACTCCGCTGAATAAAACAATCTGTCACATCGTAATAGGCCATTTGGTGAATAAAACAGGATTACATCACTTAAAAATATCAATAAATTATTTTCTGCTATCATCTCATATAGTCCTTGATCTATACATATATTCAATGGGTTAGGAAGATGTAGGATGTAAAACCAACACATTTTGTGATTAAACATTTACAACCTACCTACAGGCTACATATAGAAAGATTTGACAATAAGGGGCCAGTTTGAAATCATATTACACGTTTGTAAAAATCTATAGTCTATACGTATAAAAATGAATGATTGTCTGTATGTCCTTTAATATAGAATAGAATTGTTAACTATGCATTTGTTACTAATCATATTGTGCATGAGCCCACGAAGATTTCTGAGTTGATACGATCAATCTTCAATTGTGTACCACAATCAAAACAGGGTTATACACCTAGTTAACTATAGAAACATTTTTCCTAATAACAATCCAAGCAATTTACCCAAAAAAAAAATATTAGACATAATAATTATCCGAACTTAGATCAAATTAGATATTTCTCCATAACGAAGGTCACTTCAGAAGGTTTCGTTTGAAAAGGAAGTTTCATTTGACAACACAATACTACTGAAACTATTGTTTCCATCTGTACAGAGATTACTTACAAATATAATTAATATTTAATAGTTAAAAAAATATAAACCTTGTTGACTCAACTTTGCTATAAAACCTTAAAAATTAGGATTTGCGTTTCATTTCATTTCCCTTAGCCGTTCCACAAAAATGACACCTTACGTGTAAACATTAACAGTATTCTAGGATTTAATCCAAATAGGTTCAATAATTTATATTATATATATTGCAATAGACATAGGTACTGATTACTCACATTGATTAAAACTTTAATCAAACAAGCAGGCACAAACCTATAACTTCGTTTTACAAACTTTCGTTTACGAAACTTAACATATTATATATGCAACCCATGTATAATATAATATATGACTGCACTATAATAGAAAACACACTTTCAGTAATTACGCGACGGATTGGATCTGCGACTTTCTCGCTAATATCACTAAAATATATGTTATTATTATAAGTTAACATTGCAGTTTATGTTGAACACATCGTTTTTAAAAGCTGTATGTAATAAATCTCAATGTTCAAATAGTTAGCTTCCAAATATTTATAAATTAAGACTTCTTAAAAGCCTCTATTATGTCGTTATCACCATTATAATATGTATTATAAAACCAATAATTAATATGATACATCTATAGTGAAGTAGGAATTAACCAGCGGTTTAATTCGGTTGTATCTGATAGATCATATCAGATCTTTAAAAATTTCAAATATTTTTCATTCCATTTATTATTATAGAGATTGCATAAAAATAATTCAAATCACGCCACTCACATATCTTCAGAGATAACAGAACCATAATTGAAATAAAATTATCCTAAATGAAAGCTCACATCTATAACCATCGGTCTATAACCATCAGTCATCTCAACGAACGTGTAGGAATTACGATGTGCAATTGTTAACAGATTGTTGCTTGGAAATATCGAATACCTTTCGAAAATTTATGGCTAAATTAAATGGTTGTTTAGCTAATGTTCACAGAAAGATTATATGTACTTGCTTTTGTTCATAGCGATCGATTGTTGCGTTTTTGTTAACGTTAATTTCTCACGAGTGTAGGTAAGAAATTATTTTCCTGGTAATCAACTTATTCCTATGACCATTGATTTTTTAACGCTATCAAAATACTAAAATGATCGAGCAATTTCGATGTAATAAAATAGTATTTTTAGTTTATTTATGTCGACTATATATTTAATTTTAATTTCCACCAAAGTTCAAGATTTTGAATATAATTATGGAGACATGTTTACTATACCTAATTATTTTGCCGTGGTTATGTACAATAATCCAAAGGAAAGTTGAAGTCCTGTGATCAAAGCGTTTGTTTACTTTTTTTTTATTGAATTATTTCATTTAACAATTTTAAACTGGTAGCATATTGCATTTATTTCTTTATTTGATAAATAAATAAATGCGACACAAATCTAGTATCATGAATTCGTGAGCAAAGCGAATTGTTTTCATTTAATCTATCAATAATTTTCGAACCGGACTTAATTCGATTCACTCAACTATTTTGAAAAGCCCAGTCCTTGTATTTTAAATATGTATATTGTATAATGACGGAATAAAGTTACCGTATTAAAATTTCATTCAAAATATACGTAAGTGTACCAAACATAAAACAGCATATAAATATTTATATAATATTAGGTATGTGAATGTTTTAAATCAAATTTCATCTCACTTAGAGTTAATCAATGAATGCGAATTATAATAACTGAAAAAGTAATTCTCACAAGAAATCGATAAAAAATCGATTCTCAAAACTCGTTAAGTATTAAAATCGATGTTTATAAAAGGTTGTGCAAGTTAGCCGTGGCAGCCAATCGTCGATTGTCGCACAACCTTGATTACTTTACAAGACACGAGGTACTAATAGCATTGTTGATAATCGCACTTTGATAACTATATTTTGTGGATTGTTAAACAGTATGTTATACGGTATTAGGTATAGGAACAGATAACTATAGAATTACTACGTATAGGTATTTATTAAATGAAGAACTGATAGTTTATGATACATTGTGCTGGTAAAGGAGAAATTTAGATATTACAATTTTATACCTTATATGTACTTTACAAAACACATATCAGTGATACCAAAAAGGGTGTTCAACATTCTATATTTTTGTTATTATCTCATCAAATTTTTACTCTGTTGGAGACAAAATAAGCATTTAATAAAGTCTATTATTATGCATTTTCACAAGAAAAATATTGTTAAAAGTAGATACTTTTTCTAAGTACTATAAACTACGGTTTACTGTTATAATTGTTCGTTAATAAATCACGCATTGGACCCCTTGGGATTCGATGAAAGCAAAGTTAAATATGGAAATGAAAAGCATAAATCATCAAACAGTAGTAGCATATTAATCTATACTAATATTATAAAGAGGAAAGGTTTGTAATTATGTATGTATGTATGTATGGTTTTCACGCATAAACTACTGGACCGATTTCAAAAATTCTTTCACCATTAGAAAGCTGCATCTTCACTGAGCAACATAGGCTAGGTTTTATCCCGGAAATCCCACGGGAACGGGAACTATGCGGGTTTTTCTTTGAAAACGCGGGTGAAGTCGCAGGCGGAAAACTAGTTAAAATATACTTATTTCACTTAGAAATTTGTAGTACTGCTACACGCTATCTTGTTTTGAACGAATTATTGAATTCGTATATTATTGATAAATATTAATTAACTCTAGATTTCAACATGTCAATTTTAAGAACAGGCATAATAATTATATGAATTGCCTAAGATTTCAGATCAATATACTAGGTGTTTTTAGTACTTGAATATGTAACTAGACCGGATTTATCGTATGCACAGTTTAAATATAAACTTATTCATATACGACAAGAAACACGAAAATGTAGATAATTATTCCATTATTGGAAGCTTAAATATAATAAAGCGTAGTTTTTTTATATTTTGAAAAAATTCTACTCGAAAAAATGTGTTAAAAATCCTAAATTACAGTACATGTACTGCAATTGATTAAAATCTAATACATTGACGCGTAGCGTAGGACTAAGTCATGTAGAGAGTGAGCTCACTTGTTATTAACTGTGATCCTATTAAAAATATCTTAAGAATTGGTTTTCTGTATATAATAGTTTTAACAAATAATATGCAGATTATATAAAAATATATTTTTCCTTACCTGTACAGTTCGGATGGCATTGGAAGCTACGAGTAGCAGAAACAGCGCGATTGCGCTCCACCACACGCCAGCCCGCATCCTTTCTGAAACAATATAATTAAAATAAGTTTCAAGAAAAAACTTCACTACATAGTATAAAACAAAGTCGCTTTCTCTGTCCCTATGTTCCTATGTATGTATGCTTAAATCTTTAAAACTACGCAACAGATTTTGATGCGGTTTTTTTTTTAATAGATATATAGCTAGAGAGCTAGCGCAAAGCTACCTGTATGTATTTGTATTTGTATGATACAAAACTAAATACATTCGTAATAATAATCTATTTTCAAATTTCAAAATGGCAGACGTGGTCAAATGGATTTAAAGTTCGCCAAAAATTTCCACCTGTCTTACCTGAGCGACCGCCCCGTCCACCACTCTGGGCTTAGTGACTCCCCATTTCATGTATAGTAGGTATAGGGGACTCAACACACAAAAATCCAGGTCTGGTCAAATACATACTGGTAGCTTTGCGCTAGCTCTATAACCAATAGAGTGATTCAAGAAAAAGGTTTTAGTATATAATTTATTAAGTTTTAGACAAAGCGGGTGAAGCCGAGGGCGGAAAGCTAGTTATAAAATAATAATGTAAAAGAAGAAAAACAAATTAAAAGATAAAATCGAGTCTAAAAGAATCGATTTCATACTTATACAGATGCAAAGCGTGGTAAAAATAGGTGGAATATAACGCTTTACAAAAATTATTAAAAGAAGTCAGTAATTAGTAAAATTATTGTATTAATAATAAAACTTTTTAACACGATTTGTGTAATATTATTAAACTTAAAATATTGAAACATTTATATATAGGAAGAAAAAACAAACCGGAAGTAATGATAATAATGTTTAAAAATAAATGTAGAGTAAATAGGAAAATTGTAATTATTCTGATAATAAAATAACATCACTGTAAATGTAAAATTGGGTTTAACTAAAAGGGACCAAAACCTGTATACATATGAATTAAATTTCCGTTCTAGTTAAGAGTCCTAAACGATTTTAGAGTGATTTTTACTTGTTTCTGTAATTCTTTAGAAGCTCGTTTAACAAAACTAAATTAGTAACAATGTGTGATGATATCTTAAATTAAAGATTCATTCAATATCTAAAATACGTTCGAGACAATTTATTGATATTCATTGTCCAGTTTGTTTAATAGCCAATAACCTAAGGCGTGTTTCAATTTTTTCCATGCGGGACGTTCGTGTCTTTGTATTTTACACGGAATTTAATAGAAGAAGTTTTCTTATAAAATATACTACAGTAAAGACACTGAGACATCCTAAAATATGTTCGAGGCAATTTATGTACTTTTATTGAAAAATTCAAAGAACATCTAAGTTAAAATAGCCTTACTTTGATGAAATTTTATGCGTATATGGCGTCGAATTTCTAGTTCTTACAAAAGAGTTAAAAAAAAATAAAAAATACACACTAAATGATAAATTAATGCTTAAAAATTTGCAATAAAAAAAATACATATTATATGTTTTATGAAAGAAATGGAATAATTTAAAGTTCTTTAGAATTTTCGATTATATACGGGAGCGCAAACGTTGTTACGGCAGATCTATATAATCGAATATTCTAGAGAATTTTAAATTATACCATTACTTTCATAAAACATAGTAGTTAGTTTTTTTAAACGAGCTCCTAAAGAATTAAAGAAACAAGTCAAAATCACTCTAAAAAGCGATACGGCCTCTTAAACGACCTTCAGCTTTCGAGACAAAATGTACAAGTCACTGCACAAAATGACAATTTTTAATAACGAAACCTTATATAAGGTCCCTTGATGAGTAAAAACTTCTAGACATGTTTTTGTAAATTAATTTTATAAGTAACTAGCTTATTCGACAGGCGTTGTCCCTGTCTTCGCGCAAATTGTCACGTGAAATTATATTATATAAATTGAACGTCACGTTTTCTCTTTTTAATTTTAATTTTTTGGCGCAATCATCTTTCATATGATCCTTCTCCTGATAATAACGAACACATTAAAATAAAAATTATCGAAATCGGTGCAGCTATTCACGCGTGATGCCCTGACAAAGGAAAATAGGGATTCATTTTAATATATCTCTAGAGATTTGAAGGATACTGTTCAAGATAGATACATATGTATGAGCTATCTTCATAAATTCTTCAGCGGAATGGACGTAGGTACCTAATAGAATAATGAAGCAACAAAAAATCATACAGGTACCTTTTTCTCTACATAAGAACCATCCTTCTTCTTCAAGGAATATAATAAAAAAAGAATTATCGAAATCGGTTCAGCCGTTCACACGTTATGGCGTGACAACGCGAAACGGGTTTCATTTTTATATAATATATAGATGATAAAGTAGTGAGTAGGTAAATATTGAGTTATCTATAAAGTTTGATTTGATAACAAACACCGTTTTTTGGCTTGACTTGTTCTTGTTTTCAATATATTGCATTAAATTAGATAAATAATAATTAATTATTTCAATATTAATGAACTTCTCTCCAAATAGAATTCCACGACTCAACCTACACCAATCTGTTATACATACTTAGTTTCAAATGTTATTGAAACCTGTCTAGCAAGCGATAGTGCAATAAATATGCTATTACAAGTAAAGTTAAGAAATTAATAAAAATACATAAAATTACTTAATTTTTACTTGTCATTAATTATCTCATGGAGACATAGTAATTTGCGCATTTCAAATTAGAATAGTTTTTCATCGATTACACAATATTTAGTTACTCACGTTCAAAAGTGTATGTATGTGAAAACTTCTTATGTGTCGGGTTTAAATTTTTTAACTGAAGTTAGCTTATATTTTCCTTATCTGATGTAATTTATATCTATTTGATGAATTATCTTAATATGTATAAACTGTAAAAGAAAAGAAGGATGATTCAGGTTGAGGACCTTTGCGTAAACCAGTATAAATAAACCCCACTTTCATATTTGCATTTATATTCTTACCCTTTCATTAACAAAAATGTTACTAATCTTATATAAGTTAAATTAGTATCTGAGAAAACAGCATCATTAGACAAACGAAAGTTGTTAGAATCATGATTAGACGCTTCTATGCTTTATGTTTGACCATTCATGTCTTTTAATGTGTTCCCATATCGTTGTAACTACTATATCGCTGGAGGACGTGTTTAATAGTTGCTTTTTAGATATCTCTAGATATCATTAAATTATTCTTGCATTTAAACAACGTGATGCTTTTAAAAATAATTGTTGAAATTAAATAAATTAAGAGATCCATTTGTTATTAACTTTATATTTTAAATACAGATGGAGACAAAGAACCAATCAACAAATATTCATGCAAACTTCCCATTAAAAGCGATATAATTATCACTTATTTCAGTAACAAGCCTCTCCTTTTAAGCCAAAGAAACCTATTAAAAATTTCTATCACTCTTTTCATACACAGGTGACAAAATCATATTAAGAGTTTACGTGTGAAAATAAAGATCGCTAAGTAATGAATTACAAGATAATCGTCGTTGTGTGTTATTTAATTTGAAACAAAAGAATGTAGATATTTATAACAATTCCAGAGCAATTTGCGACACTGGTCAATGGCCGAGAAAGTAAACGCACATAGAGTGAGCTAACGTCTCGCACATAAATATTAATTATTTTACACGATAAGTCACGAAATTTGAATAATGAGGATTGAGTACGATTAATATTTTATTGAAGTATCGAAGTAAATTACGTATTACTTTGTATTTGTGAACTGATGATACGAAATGATTGATATCGATTCGACTACGTCTAAAATGACTTTAATTTTTAAGCCTGAAACTGAATTTTAAGCGAAAGAGTCTGTTTCTTTGTTTGCTTGCACGCGCTTATCCCAGGAACAACGGCACCGATTTGAAAAATAATATTTCACTTTTAGATAGTCCATTTAGCAAAGAAGGCTGAAAGCTGTATATCATCACACTAAGACCAATTGGAGCGGAGCAATGCGGCTAAAGCCGCGGGGCACGGCTAGTCAACTATGTATAACGTGTAAGATATATGTAATAAGATTGTTTATCAAAAGTAATACTATATTTAAAAATTCACATTTCAAAATAAAAATCTGCTGCGTAAGCACGCGTAAAAGTTTTTTATACGTTTTGAATGTTAAACGATTTGAGTTACTGTTGTCAATTAATAAGTGTGTGAGAGACTTCTATCTATAAAATCTTAAAACCTGCTACCAATAACTACGGAGTGGCTTCCATTTAATTGCTGTGTTGTGAACATTAAACACTTTCCCATTCGATTCGATGTTTAAGATTCTTAATTGATGAATATTCTCAAATGTTAATTCTTGTAAATAAAACACATTTCTTTATAATGGCCCAGTTATTATCAACTTTGTTACTAATTATAATTTCTTTGTACGTTTGAATGTATCGGTAAATTCTTTAATACCATAATTGATTGAAAAGTTAATAATAAAGAAATAATTGAACTACATTTGGAAGCCTATTTAATTCTGGGACTTGTTGGTCAATAAACCAGTGATCTATGAAATTCATTGCAAAACTTGAATGTTTAATGTACTATACGCAAAAATTCTTGCTACCAAACAATAATTTATAACTCCATTTTCGGATTTAATTATATAATATACCTATTACTTTCTCCGATTTCAACTGATTTATTTACGACATGTTTACGACAAATGCATACAATTAATTACTTAAAACTGTATTTTAAATTCCTAATGCTTTTGAATGTGAAAGTTCGTATTATCAATTATATATCATTGCGGTAATTTAGATCGTTCGATCAAATCGAAAATTGGAATTTCCGCTCTATTTGGACATTATTTTATGTAATAATCATAAACGATTTAAATATGTTCTAACTTATTAACACGCTTTTCTTTTATTTATTTTTTTAATACTTATTTATCTCCACATCTGTAACTGCCTCATAACGTTAATATCATCACAGTTTAAAAAATAATAGAATTTAGGTATTTTTTAAGTTTATTGTCTGAACAAATATTGATACTCTTTGCAAGTTAACCGACACAATCAATGTATGAAATATGATTGATCTCCATTCACATATCATATGTAATTCTTTAAACATGACAGATAAACTAGCTTATAATATAACGGAAAGTCTTATAACCGTCGGTTTTATATAAGTGAAAGTTAACATACGGGGCGTGTTATAAATTTATTTAAACAAGAGCTGTGAGCATCTGCAGATCTATTACAAATATTTATGAGTGACGTAAAATATTATATAATTTGTGGTACATTGACCCCGCTCTTTATATTGCCTACACTTTATAATAATATTATATTATATATATAGTAACTAGCTGTGCCCCGCAGTTTTACCCGCATTGCGCCGCTCCTGTTGGTCTTAGCGTGATGATAATATTATATAGTCCTCCTTGATAAATGGACTATCTAACACCGAAAGAATTTTTCAAACCATCGTACCGGTAGCGTTGTTAAATAACGTTAAAAACATGTAATAACGATTCAAAAGTGCTTCTGGAAGAGGTCTAATTGAATAAATAAATGTTTGAATTTGTTTGAGTTTACCAGTAGTTCCTGATATAAGCGCGTTCAAACAAACAAAAAAACTCATCAGCTTTATAATATTAATTTAGTATAACGTAAACGCACCTAATAACGACCCCTTGAAATCCGCGCTCATTACCGCCCTATTCAGAAAACTATCATTTTTCTTCGATGTACTAAAGTTACACAATTGGTTTCTTTAAGAAAGTGTAGATGTATTTGTATTGCAAATATTCATCTCTTGTTTGAGAGCGTAACTCAACGGTTTAAAGAGTAATTGCTCTGTTCGTTCGTGGACGGCGGCGATAGTGCATTCTCCATAGTGTGGCCTTCCTGACGACGTAAGTATTCTTGTTTCTCTTTTTAGCATAAGATTATTTAGTCAAGCGTTTTAATGTAACTTCTAGTTCTTTTGATGCATTTTTAACACTTTCAGGAACACAATTATTAATTAATTTTAATGAGATACTATTTTATTTTTGTTTAAAATTCAATATTAAAAATAGGCGGTAATAGGAACAAAAATCTCAATTTTGTTCCTATTAACGACCCATGTCGCTAAGCATGTCGCTGATAAGTACTTTTCGTGTATTTTGTGTGTCATGATTTTTGTTAAAAAGCTTAAATTAATAATCAGGAGGCTATACTAACTTACTTCCTTAGTATGTTAGCTTGTATTTGAGCTATTAACGCCATATGTTCAGAAGCTTTAGTAGCCGTACAAACTAACTTTGTTCTTATGTAAATATTTTGATAAATCAAGGAGGAATAGTTTTTAAATAATTATTTTTATAAGTGAAATATCATTATTATTAAATATATATAGCTGTCGCACTATTTGAAATCATACAAATGTACAAAAATCACATGTATTTACACAATTTATACACATTCCCTTGGGTCGGTAATAGGTTATAGGATTTCCTTTAAGAAAACCTATTACCGTTTACTTCAAGTTGTCATAAAGTTACCTAAGACAATACAGGATTCCATACTAAGCATACAGATTTAAAATAACATTAACTTTATTATATTATAGTAATACTTCTCTAATATTTATAAGTGGAAGTCAAATGGTAATTTTAATTACTATTTGCCATCCATTTATATTATATCAGTATACTTAGTTAATAAATAATTTTTGTTTCAGAAACATGGATCGACTAAAACGTAAACAATATACAGCTCAGCAACTTGACGCCGCACATTAGTAATTTTTATTCTTTAATTGGTATCAATATGGTAGATTATGTATTCTGTTTACGTATTTAATAATAAATTTTGTATGAAATCATAAGGGAAGGCACTGTTTTCTAAGACACAGGTAATAACCTAGTTCAGAAGACAGAGCAAAAGCCAAAATTGTGAACCGAATATGTAAAATTTGCTAATAAATATTATTTTATTTTTTATTTTTGTTTTGTACTGTGTTGGAGCATTTATATAAACAGTTCAATATACAGGAGCATTTTTATTTAACTTTAACGGTTTATTTGTTTTAGTGGTCGGTATTAGGTGTCACATAAACGGTATTAGGCACTCGCCCGATATTTTGGGTCGGTAATATAGGGACATGGCTCTTTTTACTTTCATTTAATTTTTAATTTATTAAGTCATTCTTACATTATCTGTTCTTAGACATGTTTAAAAAATACGATAATTTTAGTACCTGAAAAAATTTTTTTATTGGCGCCACTTATTAATAATGTGCTTATTTTTTGGATATTAATCTGAACTCCTCTTAAACTGGCGGTAATGGGTGCGTTTACGTTAATTAATGATCAGTGTAAGTATTATACCAGCGTATATTCGTTCCTAAAATAGAGCAAGGTACCAAGGTAAGGTTGTTCAATACAAGTTTTCAAAATTGATTTTATTTTAAAACCACACACAACTTTTATCCTATAAGGCGATAAAAAAGAAATAAATTTAAAATATGTTATGAAATATTACGAAAAAGGAAATTGATAAAAAAGTATATTGTTCGATTGCTAAGTTATATTCGCCAAGGCAATCCAACAGAGTGTATAAAAAATTGAAATTATCATGTTTTTTACCTCAACCTTTTACTGACATATTATGTCCAAGAAATATACTTGGTGTACCTAAAGAGCCGCATTAAATTTATACAAATTTAATTATATAACAAAGTTTAAAACCCTGTAATATATTTATATAGTTAATTAATACAATAAACACAATCGATCTGTACACACTATATTCACATATTTACTATAGTTACAGTAAGGAAGCGATGTTATATAACCAGAACACAGATTAAATTGCCCAGAACACACAAAGTATTCGGGTCCTGCGTGTTGTGATGTGCAATAGCTGCCCACTGACCAACTAGGACCTCCGTTCTGGTCGCTGGGTATTGGTAAACATACATAAGCATCGGATGTCCTAATGCAGGTCAGGAAAATAATGTTGAATAATAATCGGTTTATTGACTTAGTTATTTGGTATGTTTACATTTTAGGACGCAGTTGTGTTTTTGTGTTCTTCACGTTTCATTAAGATATTTTCGTACGGTACGTTCAGTGGAAATAAGATGAGAGTGGAGGAGTGGAAAAATGAAGGAGTCTTATTGCGACCCAAGTTTAATTTTATTGTTAAAAATGTAAAACAAACATTTAACTCAAACCGAATTTACGATTCGGAGAATAGTAAAGTACACAAAAATAAATATAGTTATAAATTAATTGATTGAAACTATATAGAGTATTCGGAATATGTGGTCAAAATTTTGTAAAAGACGAATAATAAAATGCCTATCCATCCGGCTTTGACACACAACAATCACAATTCATTTTGGCTTGTAGTTAAACCAATAAAAACGTAAACGTACAAAACAATAGAGATATCAAACACACTTTAATTATTTCCCTAAGAATTCATTACATAAGCAATACTGTACTTGCTACTTGGACTTGAAGAAATTCCCACATTCAGACGAACACTTCATTCTTTTGTTTTAACAATTACGTAACTCATATTTGTTGTAGCTTACTCTTATTTTTCTAACTCTCTAGTGAAAGATGTTACGAAATGCAGACGTTAATAATTTTATTACCACGATGACAATAAAATTCACTGCTAATTTATAAAGCTAGTAAAATCACACAAGAATTATAATTGTATGCTTATTAAATGTAAAGATTTTATTAATTGTGAAATTTTGATGGTTTAAATCAAGATAGCATCAGAGTTGGCAGAAATTTCAAATGTAATGAATTTTATGAAGAAAGTGTTTGTTATTTAGTGTTTTTTTATGATTGAACTAGCTGCGCCCCGCGGTTTCACCCGCGTTGCTCCGCTCCTGTTGATCTTAGCGTGATGATATATAGCCTATAGCCTTCCTCGACAAATGGACTATCTAACACGTAAAGAATTTTTCAAATCGGACCAGTACTTACTGAGATTAGCGCGTTCAAACAAACAAACAAACTCTTCAGCTTTATAATATTAGTATAGATTTTTAAAATATAGTTAAGAATAATTTCCCCGATGCGGGATAAACTTATTAACGTCACAATTAATGTCTGATGATTTCTTGGAAAGGATAAAACTTTCTTAAAATTAATCACGTTATAAAATACATAAAGCAGAATCCTCAAATTCAATATACGCCAAAACATCAGTACCACAATTGCATATATATTACCTAAGTACAGTCATGCATACACAGAACAATAAGTCATTAAATTCAAATTATAATAATGTTATAATGGCCACAATCTCGTGACATACGCGCACGCCACTTGTATTCCATCGTATTTCTTATCTGAGTGCTAAACATTCAAATCATTATGTATTTACTAGCTGTTCCCCGCGGTTTCACCCGCATTGCTCCGCTCCTGTTGGTCTTAGCGTGATGATATGTAGCCTATAAGCCTTCCTCGATAAATGGGCTATCTAACACCGAAATAATTTTTCAAATCGGACCAGTAGTTCCCGAGATTAGCACGTTCAAACAAACAAACAAACTCTTCAGCTTTATAATATTAAGAATAGATTTGGTAATACAAGAAATCTTTGCATTTGTACCAAATGGTACATTTTACATAAATATGTGGTAAACAACTTATTTCATATTTTCTTATTATTTTAGAAGAAGAAGCAAGAAGTAATTAATGATTTAAGTCAAATAAATTTAATTAACTGTGTATATTTTGAGTCCTAACCCTTGAAATTTTTGATAAGGAAACAGCTTTCTTCCTTGGTAATAAATATCATTAAAATTTTGATTACTTTTAGTTAACTTTTTAGTGAAAAACAGTAAGTGTGATATGTAATAAATCGTATAATTACTTAATGCCACCTACGTGACACTAGGCGTATTAGCGTGTTGCTAGAAACTCTATTATTTAATTTGATTAAAGTAATGAACAATTATTAAAATATGGCAGTATATAATTACTAAATAAACAACATTTAATATACAAAAATAAAAGTTCAAGTGGTTATTTTTTCTGATGAATGTATAAAACAGCTTCGCTAAAGTTACAAGGAGCAAAGAAATTAAATCAGACAGAATTCTTTTTCATCAAAATAAATTTAATGTTTTAATATTAAATATGTTAAAGTATTACGGTTCAGTCTCAAAGTTATAAAGCTTTTATTGATATAGCCGCAGGCAAGTGGCCTGCATGTTGTAATATTACTTTCAAAGCAATTTTGACTTGGAAGTAGATGGATACTTTGTACCTAAGTAAGTTAAAAGAATTAGCGCTATGAAGAAACATTTATCATTCGTTTTTTACAGAGATTTGCATCAACAAGAAATGTGAGCTTTGTAATTATTTTACTATTACCAACTTCACAATTTTTGAGTGCGATCCTCGTATCGGAAACTAGAACTACCTCTGCCTCTCCAACAGGTACCGAATATTACCGAATTGTTGTATTCTATAAGACCTATAAGGTTATGTAATGTATATTCAAACAAAAAATACTATCTTCATAATACCTATCAACGTTAAATATCACAATGTAATTAGCAATCCTCAGGCATCTAATAGGCAACAGGTCACGCACCTTGGCCAGCAAAACCATACAAATGATTGTTCTACAGACTGTCATAATGTTCTGCTAAATCATTTATATGGCCCTAATGATGATCATTACGAAACGGTAAAGCGAACTTTGTTTTTGCTGTGTTTTAGAATTCAGAGATGATATGAAACGACATTATATTTTGTAATATGAAGTTTTATGATTGTCTTAATATGTTTTTCCTAGTTTCAACTCTCCTAAGATAACATGAAACTATTCCATACGTTTACTTTATATTTAAATCAAATCATTTATTTTCGGCATGCGGTCACAAAATATTTTGAATAATATGATATAAGTTTCAAATTATACTCTACATTTTGGGATAAACAAAATTTTCCATTCATATCAAGTTAGTGTAAAATAAGACCTCTTCCCAGCCATAAAAAATTTGATAGCCCTAATTCGTACTGATGTTTCGCGCGCCAAAAAGATTCAAGGTAAGGTGGCTTATTTTTCTAAACGAAGGATATGTATTAAATATAAACAATAGATGTATCTAATGAAGATTAATTTATTTTCACACATATCAGCATCCGTTGCCTTGAATTACACGGTTCTGAAACAATTACATACTGTACGGTCGACGTCATATAGAAATTTAGGTCATTAGATCTTATGTATAGATTTAGCAGCTAAATTGTTTATTAAGGTCGTAACTCGTATGCACTAAGCCCAACAAAAATATATGAAACAGATCATTAATACTAATCTTATAGCCATATTTCATGTGCGTAAACTATTTCTATATTTACATTAAAATGAAATAAATAAATAAATAAATATTACGGGACAATTTTCACACACGGCACGATCTGATCTCATACTAAGCTTTCGCTTGTGTTATGGAAACCAGATGGCTGATAAACATACATATATAATTTTTAAATAAATACTTATATAGATAATTAGCACCCAGACACAGAGCAAACATCTATGTTCATCACACAAACATTTGCCCCGGGTGGGAATCGAACCCACGACCTCTGGCTTGGAAGGCAGGGCCACTACCAACCAAGCCAACCGGTCAGTCGTTTATGCATAGGTACTTACCAAATAGGAAGATATATTTTTTTTAATCTTCCATATTAACGCTTTGATCTAAGTATTAACGTCTAACATTCTTTAGATATCTTTACTTTATCATTATATTCATAATATTAGGCAAATTGCATTTGTGTTGATGAAAAAATCAAATAAGTTCATAATTAAGAGAGACTAAAAGCTCTGATAAATATCATACAAATAAAATAATTTGCGAAATACTTATCAAGCAACCCTCTCTATTGCTCTAACAGCTTAAAACACTGATATCAAATCTAAAACCTAAATCTGATATCCTTTTAAAGCCATTAAGAGCAATCAGTTCCAAGGTCGATAAAGTTGTTTATTGTCTGACAATGATCTATCTTCCACCTGCATTGTATTAGAATATATTGCATTTACATACAAAGAATTATAACACTTTAGATAGTATTGTCTGTTTGATTGTTACATTAAGACCTGTGTTGATATCGTCTTTGTGTGAGGTTGAATTAGTTATTCTTTTAGTTCTTAGATTTCTAAGAACGTTTTTTTTTTTTTATTTAATATGTATCGCGTTTTAATATGTAGCTAATGGTCAAAAAAGTTTGTGTATTTTCATTGGTGTTGTGTTTCCTTTTAGCTCAATTTATTTTGTATGAAAATATAAGGCTTTTTATCATCGACACTTTATTTATCTCAATCACAGGCTTGACGCAAGAAGTATTGAATTTAATATCGCACAATAATAAACACTAAGCGGTCTTTCTTTTTTATTCTTTTATAATATTTTGTTTTATTTTGTTCCAATAAAAAATGTTTCCTATAATTTTAACAAAATTAACAAGAATCGATTGAGATATAAAACACGAAGTAAAACTGTCAATAATTATTTTGCAATAATAAGAAAAACAACTTATAAGACATACTTCCTCCTGCCATTCACTAGTAATCGACAAATCGTAACTGGAACACTGTTTACGTGTGTGCGCGGCTCTCTATGTGTGTGTGAAAGCTCTCGGCTCTGAAGATGTGAATTAGTTTGTAGTTAGACGTGGTTAGACTGTCATTATGAAATTAGTGGAGATGTGTCAATTGATGGCAAATATAGCAGCTATTATATAAATACGATAATAATAACAATTGAAGCTGATTTAATTTTAGCTGATAGAGTTCGTACTAGATGTTCCCAAATAAGTTTTTCAGGCGATATACTCTTATGAACATAAGAGATATAAGTTAATACTTAAATAGTAAAAGTTTCATTTTATTCCAGTTGTATTCTTGGTATTAATAATTTAGATATATAACATCCTTTTTTTATAACATCCTGCTAAATTACGATTTTGTATTATACAAATACAGGTTTTCTGTAATTTTTTTATATGAGTAGGTAGATAATTAATATTTAAATCATGAATAGTAATAATAACTTCTGTGTTTGATACATATAATATTCAAAGAGATTCAAATTAAAGTGATTAGGTATTTAAAAATTCAGTGCAAATTGACGCATAATTCTAATGGCAAAATATTTTACAATGTATAATTTCCACATTTTGAACTTTCTTCTTAAATATACTCATTTCTGTAATGGAATTTTTTTAAATATGTGCATACTTATAAATAAAATACACTTATGTAATTAAATAGTTTGCATTTTCAGGCCTTATATTAAAACTGTTAAATTGTTACTTTCCTCTCGATTGGTAAACAATAAGACAAGAAGAAGTTAAATAAAGTGACTGGCAATGCATTATTCAAGATTAATATCGTGAAAAGTTTCAAACATGCATTTCAAATCGAAGACAGCAAATCAAACACACAAATAACTTATTGACACAATTTAAGCGCATCTTTCGTGTTAAAAATCACTTACATCATATGAATAAGAGTTATGTATGTTTGTACATCAGTTTATCTTATAGCTCGCGAACATGCTACTCCACTTTCGATGGTTGCGTGTGAGCGTGGACTCAATACGTTTACTAGATCACGGCGATAGTTTATAAAATATTTTTAAAATGTTCATTAGAGCGTTTTATAATCTCCTTAATTCCCTAGAGGCAATTCTATGACGTGTAATCACAATGGCTAATATACAAACAATCTTTGGTTATTACATTTGTTCTAAAGGGTCTGATAAAGTTTTGATAAGTACTTGTGATATATTAGTATAATGCGTAGCTAATTTCATGCATTCTGTTTGATAGTGTTTGAAAGTTCAATGGACATACTGACTGATTACCATACGGACAGATTGATCCGAAATTTGCTTACAATATAAAATCACTGATTCCGTTTTTACCTAAATGTATTTTATTTATATAATGCTCTATATTTTTAAGACAGGAAATATAAGCCCTTTGTTTAATATACTTTTTTGTTTATGAAAGTTGTTATATATTTTACAATGTACCTACATTGTTTCAATAAGACCACTATTCTATTCATTTAATCCGTTACGCTACTGTCTCTTGCGTAATTCACATAAAACTAGAGGCAGAAATAGTCTACAATCGGTAATCTTATCGAGAGCAATATCTCTGTCAAAGCTTTAAAAATATAAAAATATCAATACACTTTTATGTAGTGTTTCGAAAAAGTGCCTTTATTGTAAATAATATGTTGATGCTATCGCTTTTTTGTAATGTTTGAACGTTTCCTTGAGACACTTAATCTCTTCCAATGAGTTTAATAAATGTTTTGTATGGGTGTAGACACCCTTTTCTTTTTATTATTTGTTATAATAAATGGACCTCATAAGTAATGAGAATCAACTCGTAATATGTAATTTCACTATTCTTTCAAGTAGCTAAATAATATACATATATCTATTTCTATTTTTACTATACTTGCAGTTTTTATGGTCGTGAAGAAAACTGTTACCAAATGTTACAAAACAGGATTTCGTTCAAATTAAAGTACCCAACCGGTACTTTCAACAGAAGGTACATTACCTTCGATTGTAGGAAATACCTGTTACGGTACAATTATTGAAATTAACTTTTATACGCTCACGTAATAAACCTTTGATGTAATATCAACGTCTAGGAGTCTTATAAAGCATAGTGGTTATTAATTTTTAATTACCAATCAAGATACCCTTTTGAAAGCAGATAGTTTGTTACGGTTAGAATAGAATGTAGGAGAAAAATATAAGTTTCCGAAGTACTCCTAATATAATTTTATTTCGTTAATCGAATAACAAACGTCCATAGGCCGCTTTTACATTAATTATGAACAGGATAAATCTCATTCCACATTAAAAATGCTTCAAAATATACAAATTAATACGTAATTTATAAAACTCGTTCACATTTCGTGCACGAAGGAATTCGCTCAAGAGCGGACTTTCTAAAGTAGCGCTTATCAATGACACTTTCGCCTGTAATACCACGTAATATGCGGTGATTTTAAATCATATATTAGCATGTGATTTATTCTCAAACCAATAATAAAGTGAAGTCCCGTGTCCCCTAGTGGGGCAAGGGGCAGATGCATTATGAATACATCTGTTTCACTGATCGATTTTCTTTTAGAGACAAGTAGGTGATCAGTCTTCTGTGTTCTGCCAGACCGAGACATTTTTTTTTTCTTCGTCTCCAATCGAACCCAGGACCCCTTGAATCTGAGCTCACGCGTCAACCACTGAACCAAGGAGGCGTTCAAACCAATAAAAGTAGTAATTATATTATGGAAAATACATTTTCAATTTACATAATTTTCAGTAGTAATTAAGAATTTATTCGTCATAATCCCCTTAAAAATACTTTCAACGCTCATTAAATAATTACAAAGTTTTCAAGAATGTTATGAATTTTATTTATTTTTTATAAATATTATTTGAATTGTAAATACTTCAATATTACCATATAATTGGCAAAGCTTAAAATATTTCAAAACTTCTTCTTGTATTGGATTTTACGCACTTATTTACGCATTAAGAAATTAAATTATAACATCCGGGTTGATAATAAATTAATTACATTTATAAGCCGTTCTATTAAACTCAAACTCAAAACTCCATAGTTGCTCTTATAAAATCATTAAATATATTTATTGAGGTTCTCATGTAATACATATTACCTGCTACCTTTATACAACTATATTTCTGAAATGAAACGAGAGAGATGATTACAACCCAAATAAATTTTGCACACTGTTCTAGTATTGAAGGCAATTGAACAAGTTCAAACTTTACCTCGTCACAGCACTGATCCCTATTAACAAATAGATTAGCATAGATTTTTAATCTATAATCAATTACCTTGAGAATAGGACATTAGTCCCAGAGTGAGTCATTTGGTACCAAGTACCAACTTCACATAAAGCAGGTATCGAACTTTCTAAACGTTGCAAATGCAGTCAACTTGACCTACATTTACATCTAAATTAAAATCAGCGAACATTTAACAATGATAATACGTTAAACTTACAAAAAACTTGTCAAATACGGTTTTAGGTAAATTTTGAATTATTTATTTATTGATATGTTTGTGAGTGAGGAATCGTTTTGCGTGATTTGATGCACTACAAAGTATAATATTTTAGTAGAGTTTCAATTTATAATAAATATGATGAGTAATTTTCACGTGAACTTTAGACGCCTAGAAAATTAATACTTCAATAATCAATTCAGCAGCTCCATCATAAAGCTTAGAAAAATTACCATTAATTATTATTTTATCTGAATAAAGAAATCTCAAATGGTTAAGATTATTTTGGTATTATAGTTTAAATTTAATGCAATTTTCTGTGTAACATTATTTATACAAATCACTTAAGATATTATCACAGGCCATTTAAATGGTGCGCTAAGAATATTCAATTCAGAGTGTTGCGTACAAAAGACATCAACGCGCGCTATTTCTACGCTCCAAAAATTACCCGCATATTTCCATTTTACACACGTGTTTTTACTCAAGTTTTAACTTAAAGTAAAGTGTGTGACGTTTAAGGTATTTACATTAATTAAAGATCGTTATGCTTCTTAATTAATAAAAGGTTATAGAGCCATATCCTATTCTGCAAGGTCGATAAACTTTATATACAACGTAATTTATCCATAATTATGCAAAGTTGAATTCTATAACAAAGAATATAATGACTATTATTGTGCAACAGAAAGTCTAAAAGGACGCCGCTTTCACTCTCTTTTCGTCGCCTTATTTTAACGTACGCTTTATTTTGGTCTGAGTAAATTATCGGATGTCGGTTTGGTTAAAATTATTTGTATCAGTTTCACTTTTCCAATATAAGGTAAATGCTGATGTCATTTTCTCTAACATCGTACATAATTATGTTTTAAATGCGTAATTAATATTATAAAATAGATTGACTAATAGTAATAAGTGCAAATTGACTAAAAAACAGATAAGTAGTATGGAAAATATTACTGAAACTGAACATATAAAGCAAATTGTGGAACCTTAATTAAAACAATCACGTAGCCATAATTCAAATGAGAGCTTCAAATCTTGAAGACTACAGTCTAGACTACAGTCTTCAAGATTTGTAGTTAGGCATGTTATTTTAACCATCTTGACTATAATAATAAATAAATAAATAAATATGGCAGACAGACATAACTCTCTTAAAAACAGAATAATGTAACCAAACACAAAGACGTACCTTACATACGGAATCACTTAAACTATAAAATTCCGTAAACTTTGAAGTAAAAGCCCATATTACTAAATACTTACTACGTAAAGAGTACAAACAAGTGCTTAAAAACACTCAAAAATAAATAGTTTGCATATAATAGAGCCACTCTGTGCTATCAACAGTCACATCTTGCCACAAAATTGTCGAAAAGTTGTCGTTTCGTTCGGTTCAGTGAGCAAAAACAGTGACATGTTTGGTTCCACTTGCCAGCAATTTGTCTTTGTGAATTACGCGACACGTAACAGTCATAATGTCTACGCGCCTTTTTCGTTTTAACCGAGTACAGAAAATGGAGAATATTTTCTCTTTAATATTATTTTTAAGCAGTATTTGATCAGCATGCAATGTTTGCATGTTTTTTTATTACATTCGATTTCAGATTAAGTCTGAATAAATATTAACAAAAATGAAAAATACTAAGAAAATTATTGTATTCACACTATACGATCACGATACAAAAGCTTAATTGCTATGACTTTTTACATCTACTTGTTCTTGGTACGTCTTCTGAACATGCATGTACTATATTGTATTAATTAAAAGGGGCATTTCTAAATAATAAAGATAATTACGTTAATTAATATAGTACTATCTCAATTTATTTACATGTTTATTCGTATTGCGTTTTGTTTCAAATATTCTATGCAAATAAAACTTACTTATATCATTCATAATTAAAATACAGTCTCTATGATGAAACTACGTTATGGAATACTAAATCAAACTATTCCACTAACTTCATATAAAATGAATAAATTACGACCGGTTGTTTTTTATTTCGAAAAACAAAACTTTGTGTTACATAAACTGTGTTCCAAAAGAAAGTGAAAACCTTTTCTAAAGATAAACATCAGTTAAATATAAATTTTATAACTTTGATACTTTAACATTTTTTGTTTATTTTTTTATCTATTTTTTGCTTTAGAAAGCCTACTTACGAAAAAGTTTATAATTAATTATTTATTTATCTTAATTAACGTTTGAGAAAGAGTGCCTTATTAGTACTTAGCAGTACTAATAAGGCACTTCCTTCCTTTTTTATTAGTACTGTTGTAAGGTCGAAGTTCAAAGACGTGATAGTTTTTCGTAAATTTTTAAATCAAACTCTACATTTTTAAATGCCGGTCTAGTCTCATTGTTATGTTACTTAGTCGGTAATTATATTTGACTAGGTGGCTCCGCTCCTGTTGGTCTTGATGATATATTATAGCCTATAGCCTTACTCGATGAATGGGCTATCCAAAACCGAAAGAATTTTTCAAATCGGACCAGTAGTTCCAGAGATTAGCGCGTTCAAACAAACAAACAAACTGCTTTATAATATTATTAGTATAGATAATTATTATCAGATTTTTATATAGTCATTATTAGTTAATGAAATAAATAAACTTTATTATGTAATTACTTTAGAAAAATGTATAGCATCCTTTTTATTTTTTTTATTTTTTAGTTATCGATAAAGCATTATGTTTTTAGCATAGATCTTTATTAAACTAATAAATATTAATATATTTATTGCATATTGCAAAAACTCTACTTTCAAACTGACTATGAATTTCAGTAATATTTATTACTAACCAGTTTGACCAAGTGTATTGCATATATTTATTAATGCATGTAATTAATATTATCTTTGAAATCATCCAATCAACCTCTCAATGTTAAAAGTATTGAAAGATTTAAAAAAATTATACTCTAATTATTTCATTTACAGTTTAGATGTAAAAAGTATTTGAGAGTTTTTGTAGGTATGTATGGGACAAACAAGACAGGTATAAATATATAAAGAATGAAATACTAATACTAATAAACAATTGATAGTAACTTTTTCGTCTTTTATTTCAATGTAATTAGATATTATTTTGCAACTAGCTTCCGCCCACGACTTTGTACGTGCATCCCCGTTTTTCCCCGTTCCCGCAAGAATTTCGGGAAATCCTTTCTTAGCGGATGCCTACGTCCTAACATCTACCTGTATGCCAAATTTCAGCCCGATACGTCCAGTGGTTTGGGCTGTGCGTTGATAGATCATTATATCAGTCACCTTTGAGTTTTATATATGTATATAGATAATAGTTGAGCACATTAAGACTTTCTATTGCACTAAATCGATGCAGTTATTTTTTTACATAATTATATGCTTGTAGCGATTGTTTTGTACTTTTCATTATAGCTCGTAGTAAAAGCAAAATGCAAAAACACAAAACCTTTAAATATTCCTGTATGCTGTACGAATTTATTACATCAGAGTTTTCTTGGTTAGAAAGATTGGCTTTCAATTGTGACTTAGTTTTGGGCTCGATAAATATTAATTATTTTTATTGTTATTTTAATTTATGCAACTGTACCTACTTTATTTTTGTATGATGTGCTTACAATACTTACAAGTTTTAAATATTTATGGAGTCAGCTATGTAAGCGTGATGAAAAGTGTACAATATTACGAATGACTAATTTATCCAGTAATTACAATTTACATTTGAATACTGGATTTGCTATCCATTAGCATATTGGTGCATATTTAAAATATGCAATACAAATGTTGAAAGGCACATTTTCTTTTTTTATTTATTTACCTTTTACTTTTAAATTGGTTTGTAAAGCTTTGATACGGTTAATAGGAAAACTGATGTTAAGAAAGCAAAAAACACGCTGCAACGTTTACGTCTAAGAATGGCGATGGTATTGAAATTATTTACAAATCTCTTTAAAAATGACCACATCGGTACTCAGCTTTGTGGTTTCTTTGTATTTTCGATTCAAATGCCATTTTTAATTTAGAAATTTGCCGAAATATATTCTTAATTTGAAAATTGTTCCACCATGAAGTCGTGAAAAAAGAGCGAAGTTATTTCGTTTCAATATTTTATTATCTTGATATAAAATTAAATCAGTAGTCGTGACTACGGCCACACTCATGGCCGACTATTTAGAAAGCGACAGATACAAATTTAATTTCTATAAGCAAACAAATAAAGGCTTATAAAAACTCATTATTATAATCTTACTTCGACTTAAATTATCTTACCTTATTTACAAT
>CAJQZM010032014.1:0-16922 GCA_907164665.1 Colias nastes | reverse complement strand
GAACAAGACCAAGACTGCAAGACCAAGACTGAATTTGGGCAACACTAAACGTAATATACATGCTGAAGGGCATGATGTAAAAGGGTTCGTTTTTATGGTTCCCACAACATTTTTATTGGTGATAATTCAGGTAAATACTCTATAAATATAGGTTCAATACTATGGACCTGTGCAATCTAGATACCTACTAATATTATGTTTCCATCTCAAATTGACTTGTAAGAAATACTAGGATCGCACGGTGGTCGAAATTCGAGCTAACGGGTCTCACTGCACGTATCGTGATTGAACACACTTGACAAATGTCACATAATATGCACTTTTTTACGAAAACATTGATTAATGTATCATCGGAATACGTACACATGCACTTGAGACAACCCAATGCGTACATCTATATTATATAGATTTGATTAGGAAGTATTCTTCCTTAAGGTTAAATTTATGTAATTCAATATCATACGAGTATAACTATGTACTGTGCAAGTACCGTGTCCGCTACAGCCGGGAACACATTGAGGTTTTAAAAAACATATAATTGCTAACCGTTTATGCTGCCCTAGTACCCAATGTTTTGATTACAGGTGGCGCACGCTCGTTGTAAACCTGATAGGAAAGAGACGCTCTATAAAAAGTGTTTTCCATGTGTTTTTCTTTATTGTTATTAATCGAAAGTTTTTAAACAATTTGTTTATATGAACTTAGTTAAAAAATATATTATTAAACAAAAATTTGTTAATAAAACATAAGTTCCCGTACATCATAAGGCATAATATATTACGCATTTCTTAGTACTGGAAATACATATTTTTTTGATTTTCTTGAAATATACTCAAAGAATGCTATACTTGTATCATACAACAACGGTTCAACATTATTGTCGCGTTGCGTCCCTTCTCCAAAAACATCAAAGCTGTTCGTTTAATAGTATGATTTAAGAGACTTTAAGACCAACCCATTAAAAGTAGGTTAAAAATAAAAATAACAATGCGACCCAGGTGCAATAATGTCAAGGTATTATGATGAAATGGCTTGCACTATCTGACAGTTTGCTAGTAAACCCTGTCGCCCTGTCAGACCCCCTTGGACAATAGATAATGGATATGGCTTTTATAATACGAGTTCTTATGTTACAGTTTTAACGATAGTCTTTGACCGAGTTGGAAAAAAGTTTACCAATTCATTTGGCCTTAAGGGCATAAGACATTTACCGATTTCATTTATAATTTGTGTTTAAATAATATTGCAGAAAGTTTAAACTGAATGAACAATTGAGAAAATGGTACCGAAAATTGAAAAAAAAAACTTTTTTTGATAACTATTTTATTCTCGCGCATTTGATGATTTCTGTAGTAAACATTTTTGCTGTAGTAAACATTTTTATTGAAAATACCTACACAATATAATCTAAGCTTACAAAAATAATACACACCCTTATTGTAAATTAACTTATAGTTTGTTATTTTACAAAAGCTCATAGAGTTCATTCTTCCTATAAACAAACAAGTTACGAGAGATAATCAAATTAACAATACTTTATCCCTTACAAATTAATTACCCGCAATTCATCGTAAAAATGAAACGAATTTCGACTAGCCGTCAGCGATGTTGACACAGAGACGTGACCTCCGAGGCCCAAGGACCATCTCAATCCATTCTTCTCAAACTAACGGTTAACCTTCGCGCTGGCCTTACTTCCTGGTACTATTTCTGAGCTCTTAGGGAAACATAAGATGCTTGAGGCTTTCGTTGAATAAATAATTTGGCAAATGGACCCTTAATCTTGTAAAATGAAGCAAGGCCACCAAATACTGAAAATGTGTTTTACGCACAATGTTCATTCAATTCATCAAGTTATTATATGAATAGTTAAGTAAAAGAGATTTTGATAATGTAGGTATGTATAACGATGCGAAAACAACACAGAGAAAAAAGATCTTAAAATTAGGTATTTTTATATGAATATTCAAAATTAAGTAGAAGTTATTTACACCATTTTATTCGTCATGATACCCGGGGAAAATCACACATGTCAGAGTTTGGTTTTTTCATTTAATTACATACTTGTTTGCATTAAATTATACTTAAACGTGAATAAAATTAATGGGTTTTCGCACGTGAATTGGTCACACGTTTTTAATGAATTATGGAGGGACATATCAGGTACTTAAAGAAATGACGTCAATGAAAAAGTTACATGTTTGGTTGAATTTCTATTCGGGTTACTGATTATATTATTAATTAATTATCATTAAGTGTTTATCTTATATTTACAAACGAGCAAATAAACATTATTTCTTGCCTTTACTTGCCAAAAGATGTTTACCAAATTGAAATAAAAATAATACTTGATTTTGATTTTAAGTTAATATATTTTCCTTTTTTATCGTCTAAAAATTCGGAAAGATATCCAATGGATGACCTTTGACCCTGGAAATAGAACATCGGCATTATTTACATACTGTCGGTACTTTACACTATTTTTGCAATAAAAAGTCGCCAGGAGATGGGGGTTGTCACGGCAACGAGAATGGCCTGTCTTGAGGAATGTAGAGATAAAGATCTTAACGTTTAAAAGTGTCTGTTTGGAAAACTATGACTTATTTAGTAGATGGGTAATGAAAAGAGAAATAGCCATGATTCTATTTTTTGGTACAGTGAAACAGTTTCTACAGCGAAGAGCCAGAAAGTAAAGACTTTCTCTTTTCAGTAACTAAAGAGTTACTGTTTTAAAATATGTCAATTCACAGTTTAACATTATATTCTGATTGTTAAACTGCCACATTGTTCACTCATTCTAATGTAGTTAGCCCATACCTAAACTTATATTCAGGAACTTATATGATGCCCTTGAACTTATATTCGCCATAAAAATTGTATCTTCCATTACCTACCAATAATTGAATTCATTTATTATTATTTGGGAATTTTATAATCCCTGTACATTTAAACAACACAAATGTTATTATTTATCTTATCTGCAATTTAAATATTTGCTTGAATTATCTTAAATATCTCAAACAATAAACAAGCATCGAATAATATTTAGGTTACAGTTTAAATTAACTACGAATTTTGAGCTCAGCTTAAGAAATATAATCCCCGAAATTGGTCCGTTCCCTAACCTTTGTGATATTGGGTCGTTTGAATAATTACTATTCACAATTCGGATTAATAATTGAAATTCTAAGTATTCATAACAGAAATAATAACAATTGCTTTTATACGAGTTTAATGATTCTCGTGATTTGTGTATTAAAATAAATAGTGTGTTTTTAAATTTGTTTGTTTTGTTTATTTATAGATTTCAGGATTATAAATATTAGAAATTTCAATTTGGTCATTCTTCAAAATCATTGCACCACCCTTTCATCGGAAATAACTTACCTAACTTTTTTATTGTGATAATTTACAAAAAAATGCAAACTACATTTAAATATACTATCTTATATTTATATATTATATTATTCGTGCTAACAGAATTACTGAGTTACTGCCATGTATATTGTATAAAATTCTATCTACTTATTCCATTTTTCGTGAGAAAGTAATTAATACCTAATCGTTAAAATAATAATTATCATTTTAATATTAACCGTTAACTTTAATTTTATCGCATTATGATCCTCCACGAGTATAGTAAGTACATAAAAGGATTAAATTATTATTTACTGCTATATACTTATGTATGTAATCAAAATACAATTTTTAGTAGGTAGTTGAAATTATAGTTTCTGTGTAAAGTTCAAAAATACCTACATATATGTATTGACTGGTCCAATACAAATATTTGAAGTTGCGGTTTCAAATAACCCTATCCTGCTGATAGAGAGAATTAGGAGCGTGGGGTCCGTACACCTAATCTGTGACGCCCCAAATTTGTGATACCCAGGGTTGATGACATATTTGGCCAAGTAATGGAGATCCAAAAACCCCTGTACAAACAGTCTTGTTATTATACTCGTTAGAAATAGATAAGTAATTTGATTACAACAATGTTATAAATCTTAAACATGATCTTAACTAAAAGCAAAATTTAATTATTTGGCAAACGAGCTTTTTCAATGTTGTTAAAGTTTGAAAGATAGCTAGTTTCAAGACTTGCTAATAAAGTCATCTTTCTTTTTTTTCTTTAGTGGCAACTTGAAACTCCCGATCACTACTAAAGTTCGGTACTGACGGTGTTAGCCATCTAGCTGATAGCATATTAACACTTTTTTACTTATTTTCATGCATTTAACAGATAAACTGAACAAATTTTAAGTATCTTATGCAAATTTAGCGAAATTGGCTTTACCTTTTTAAATTTTTAAATTTCAACTCTGAAAGGAAATATAAAATAAATAATAACCAAAAAGGCCCAAAACAAAAAAGAAACGAAAGCTTTGCCCAAAAAAGTTCCACTGCGTTGTGAACAACTTTGCAATGATGACGTAACAATTTTACTAGGAACACAGAGTGCAGTGAGAGGTTAACAATAGAGATGGCTCATGGCATTCCGAACCTTTTGTCTCCGTCGTACAATTTGCGCTCGAACCTTCGACCTTGTTCCAATGCAATATGGTGCGTAGAAATTTGTGTATTCGTGCGTAGTCTTGGGAACGGTTACCATAGAAACCGTGACGCTGCGCTATGTTAACTATATTGTCTTTATTGTGGTAGGCAATAGTCAAACAAATTTCAACTTTAACAACTCCATATAAAGGCTACGTTTGCAGATTTTGTCTACTTTACGTACTCTCCAGTATTTTATGTATTCCTGGTATAAGTATGAAACTAGTTGGGGGACGTGTTCGATCATTGTTCCCCGTTTTTATTCATCCAGCTTTTTGCAAAATAGATTGTATCAATTGTGTCTACGTTAATTATTAGGCATCTAAATCTGAAAATATTTTCGTGACAGAACACAAAAAAAATCTTAATAAAGTTTAGTTAAAAAAAATGTCTGAAAATTTTCTCTACATTTTTTATGATGATAAAAGTCAATTTTCAAACAATTACTTTTCATCTGTTTTAAACTGACTTAACTTTTTCAACTTTTCTAAGAAAGTAGAGCAAAAACAAAAAAAATATCAGCCGTTTTGTTTAGATAAACATTTATGAAGTTTAAATGTAAAATTTACAAAATCAATGCGTTTTATCGAGTTTAAAAAAATATCACCGTTACGTCGTCGCTACTAATCAACTTGACACTACAAATTACAACGAAAACGTTGTTAAGCGCCACCCTACTTTGCGGTTTTACGGCAATTGTTAGAGACAAAGGAACGATATTTTCTCTACTAGGACGACATGAGTTCGCTGGATGTGTACAATAGGCATTTATCGTGTTGACGGGTTCACACATCATGCAATGTGCGGTACTGCGCCTAGCAAGGTCGATATAATATAATGCGAATAACCTCGTGACGTGGCATGACGTCACAGCGGGAGGCTCGGTCTGTGGAAAACGATGCCCTATTTCGTCATAGATCACAACGACCGTGTGGCCTAATGGATAAGGCGTCGGACTTCGGATCCGAAGATTGCAGGTTCGAGTCCTGTCACGGTCGAATAAAATCAATTTTTTGCTTAATTTTAGACAATTATTCAGGTACCTTCTTTTTTAGTAAATTCAAAATGCTATGCTCTTTCTTACAGACTTTATACACAACTTCACTTTTTGCATAGGATTGTGTTGATCAATAATTGATGATAATATCACTAGATAAATGTGACATTTAATAATTTGCACCTTATTTAGAGGCACTAAAATATGTACTTACTTATTGAATTTTATTATTATTAGGTAACATTAGTTTTATAAACATACTACAGTAAGGATCACGTGTGGTCACATGATTAATCCTTTATCTCCTCGTGTGGCTTGGTAGAGAAAGTTATGAGGGGACGATCAAAAAATTGAAAAAAAAAAACACCTCACGTAATTTATGCCCCCTAACTGTAGTACTTTATACAACACCACAGAATAATAACTAGTAGCTAACAACACGCATTATTATTTTAAAGTATGGATGATGGTTTGTTGACTCGGTCATAATACAAACCTAAATAATATTGGATAACATAATATTAGGTAGGTATGCGAAAGAACCAACCCTCATAAGCATTAGGTAATTTATTTTTTATGAAAACCTCTGCTTTTTCCATTATTTCTTAGGTACATAATTCTTTAATAGTTGCAAAAATACCAACCTCAGAATGGTATCTATGTAAGATCCTTTTTCTTCACAAATGAGGTCACTACAATAGTTATAACTTATCGCAAGATTAATTATTACATCATGGTTTGAGATTATCTACACAATATATATCATAAGGTACCTTAATAAGAAGGTTAAATGTGTAATAAAAAGGTCCTGGTATCAAGGATGCAGTTCGAGGGAATACAGAAATGCGTAGATGCAGTCTACATAAATAAAAGAAAGAAGATAATCAGGTGCTATAGCGATAGTGTAATTTGTTTTACTATTTACTAGTGGTCCGCCCCGGCTTCGCCCGTGGTACATATTTAGCATCCTATATTGTCCTTCTCCTGGCTCTAAACTACCTCCCTGCCAATTTTCAGCTAAATCGGTTCAGCTGTTCTTGAGTTGTAAGTGGAGTAACTAACACGACTTTCTTTTATATATGTTACCGGCCAAACCCGATTTCAGGACAAACTAGTTTTGCCTAGGCTAAACTAGTTCGTCCTATACACGATCGGATGAACTGGTATAGCCTAGGCCAAACTAGTTCATCCTAAGACCAATAGGATAAATCAGTTCATGCTAGGCCATTTTTTTTTTTGCGCGTCGACGGAGCCCCGCTTCGCGGGGCTCCTATTTCTGTGTAGTTTTTTTTTAAGAAACCTAACCTAACCTAACCTAACGGCTAACCTAACCTAAACCTAACGTACTTATTTTAGGATAAACTAGTATGGCCTAGCCTGAACTGATTTATCCTATTGGTCTTAGGATGAACTAGTTTGGCCTAGGCTATACCAGTTCATCCGATCGTGTATAGGACGAACTAGTTTAGCCTAGGCAAAACTAGTTTGTCCTGAAATCGGGTTTGGCCGGTAACATATACACCACTATTTTTTAATCAGTACAAAAAATTTTACAGGGTGTTAAGTATCTTTAACCAATCATATTTGTGTAAGAAATAATTAAAAACACTAACAAACAGAAATGTCCCAAAATTGTCCACATAAATATGTAAAAATTGTTAAACCTATAATTTAATCAATGACCCACACTAGGTATTGTGTTGTAATTTTCTAGCGTACGATTTCGAGTAGGTCCGCGGCACAGCTCCATTGATAAATTCCGGCAAACTCGCGTCGATGCTCGCCATTCCTCACCCCGCCACCCCCTTTCCCTCTGCGGCCTGCGCCCGCGTCGCACCCCAACGGCCCCCCGCCCCAACGCGACAAACAGTGCCAAATTGTTAGCGGAAGTGAAAACTTGCTTTTTTTCGTCGCGTTTGTTTATGTTCTTCCCGGTACGATGTCATATCAATTCACATCACGGGATTATGTACTTATGCTTCGTGCGTTCTTTTTGAGTGGGGAAAATGCGAGTGCAGTAGTACGTATGTACAGATAAGAGTACCCGAGTCCCGAACGCTCGATCGCCAAATGTACGAACTGTGGTAAATGCTTACCAGCAGGCGTTGTCACAAAATGTTTACGTGTAATGTACTAGCGTATTTTGAAGAGGATCCTCGACGTAGTACGAATGTCGAATAACGCTGCGGTTCATGAATTTCTCACAGCGGAGTTTGGAAGTCAGTGGATCGGTCGAGGCGGGCCTGCAGCTTGGCCTCCTCGCTCACCTGATCTCACACCCTTGGACCTCTTTTTGTGGAGTGAAATTAAGTGAACAAGACCCAAAAGTGAGCCGGTTAGTGTCGATCAATTAAAACAGCGAAAAGACAGTGAAAAGACAAAAAAACGTACCTACTTCTCTCGTTAAAAAACAATTTAATAAAACGTGCACGTCTGTGTATTGACAATGGTGGTGGACATTTTGAAGGACAATTGAAATACTTGTAAGGTTAGTTAAGATAATTGTAAATACCAGCTGATTCTAACTTCTTAAATACGCCAAAATCGTTTTTTCTTTCAATACAGATTAGGTATTGTAAATACAGCTGATTCTAACTTCTTAAATACGCCAAAATCGTTTTTTCTTTCAATACAGATTAGGTATTGTAAATACAGCTGATTCTAACTTCTTAAATACGCCAAAATTCGTTTTTTCTTTCAATACAGAATAGCTTATTTTATTTTGATATTGTTTGTTTTGTAATTACATACCTACGTAGAGATAAACTACGATAACATGGCGCGCCCCTCCAAATTACTGTTTCAATGTGTGTAGTGAAATACAAATATTTAAATATTATATTATTATTATTTATAATAATATAATAATTAAATTATTAATTTTTATTATTATATTATATTATTATATTATTTATTATAAATTTCACAAATACTTTCAAACGTTTTGAATTTTGGAGGGGCGCGCCATGTTATCGTAGTTTATCTCTACCTAGGTATTTAATTTATTGTAAAAAAGTAATTATGCCGGTCCTAAGCCCGAATGAAGTATGAAGGGGAGATTTGAATTTAAGAAATTAAAATAAATAAAGTTAGTAACTACCTACATGTCTTGTTTCATTTTATTGTCCAAGGTTAGGTAATACTATCAACGATTAAGTCAATGAACTCTGCAATGTGTCTATGATTTTAGTGAGACTTTCTTAAATAAACAAATGATTATATCTTTGCTATTTATCGATATTATGTAATTCTTACATCATACATATGATAATAATGTATTCGCTAACATGTCCTTAAAGTTTTTGTACTGATTAAAAACTAGTGGTGTATATAGATTTTATACATTAGTTTTGCAAGCCTATATTTTAGCATCAAATTGAATGCCTACGTGAAAATATAACTTTCAATTGTTTTGAGGAAAAATTACATAATATAGGTATTTTATGAAAGGACAGTGCTAGTCGTCCGCTAAACGGATGAATAAAATAAATTAGTCGTCCGATTACCGGATGAATAAAATAATTTAATCGTCCGATAACATCTATTTATCTATATAGTTAGGTTATCGGGGTTTCTTTAGAGAACTGCCGCACGTATTATAGGTTTTTTGTGGGGGGAGGAGGGCACACGTAGGTATTTGATTTTTTTTTGCGCGTCGACGGAGCCCCGCGAAGCGGGGCTCCTATTTCTGTGTAGTTTTTTTTTTAAGAAACCTAACCTAACCTAACCTAACGGCTAACCTAACCTAAACTTGATTTTTTTTTGCGCGTCGACGGAGCCCCGCTTAGCGGGGCTCCTATTTCTGTGTAGTTTTTTTTTAAGAAACCTAACCTAACCTAACCTAACGGCTAACCTAACCTAAACTTGATTTTTTTTGCGCGTCGACGGAGCCCCGCTTCGCGGGGCTCCTATTTCTGTGTAGTTTTTTTTTAAGAAACCTAACCTAACCTAACCTAAAGGCTAACCTAACCTAAACCTAACCTAACGAATTGAGGGCGAATATCTCGGCCATTTTTGATTTTAGAGAAAAGTTGTTCCTATAAAACATGCTTATATTAGCGTAATCTTTACGATAAAACAATAATAAATAGGTGTTATAATGACACCAACTCCATCAAAAATTAGTCCTGCGCCCCCTTTGCTTTAGTCCAACCCAACTAGCAGGTTATCTAGTAATCCGAATAATCGGACGATTAAATTATTTTATTCATCCGGTAATCGGACGACTAATTTATTTTATTCATCCGTTTAGCGGACGACTAGACACTTCGTTTATGAAATTTCTGAGATCATCATAACTATTTCGTAGTTTTGAGATTACAGAATGAAAGCGGTAGCAAAAATAAACAAATTTATTAAAAATCAAAAGAATTATGATATTTCTTGTCGACATTTAAAGGGGAACCAATATTATCAATTTCTAACCGTTGCTGAAATAACATTAAAATTACTTACTACAATATAGTTAAGTTTTATTATGTTTATTAATTTGTGTTATTTTTTTTATCAATTCACTTTTTTCAATACAAATCAAATCAATAAAATAAATTAGATAGTTATATTTTATATGAAGTTGTTATGAATTTTTGAAACATCTTGGTTGTTTATAAATTTAAATCATTATATTTATGGGTGTTTCCGTATTTCGTACAATTATTGTAATCTTTGAGTTATTAATTGTTTTTATTATTACCAATACAATCAATTTCTTACTTCTATTAATTAAGGTTAATAGCCAGGCATTAATCTATTAAGAATGAAAGGTACTTAAATTACATAACTTTGAAATATTGCATATAAATATTTAGTAAAAACAAAGATATATCAAAAAATAATAAAAAGGAATTAAAAACAAACGTTATGCAATACAAATACAAATTCGCACATTCAAAATCCACCTTCTAAGGTCAATTTAAAAATAATTTTGGTTATTGAAAAATATGGTGCAATCGTATTTGCTCTGCTTACTTCTTTTGAGGTTTGAATATTTGTAGGTCATAAAATACATGTAATTTGGTATTTATTGTTCTTATCTATAAAATATAATTTTGGTACAGTTATATTTGTACATGTATTAACAATCTCTAGTATAACTAGATAGTAGGAATAACTATGGTTTGTATTTAATCGAGATAAAGGCAATTAAATAATAATTAATTTTTGTGTTTATAAACATTAGGTTTTCGCGAAGACAAGAATATGAAAGTTTTACGCAATAATACTAAATTACTTTTACAAGTTTTAAGCATCTTTATTAGAATCGTATTTCGATAAATACTGCGGTCAGTTTTAATTTGATTCACACATTTTTTGGCGGCAAACTTTCGCTTTTACTTTTAAAATCACTTCCCAAAGTCACAGCTCTTTTACAAAATTTCGGGTATTCTCATTTTAATGTATTTATCTTTATAACGACATTTTTAGCATTACAGACATCGACCGTGTGGCCTAATGGATAAGGCGTCGGACTTCGGATCCGAAGATTGCAGGTTCGAGTCCTGTCACGGTCGGGAATTCCTTTTTTATATTTTGTTTAAAAATTGGGGAAATACAATGTTAATACCATGTGCATGATAATTGATTATTACTCTTTCATAAATTCAATTTAATTTATAAATTAATTAATGTAATCTATATTTTTTGCAACAAAATTGCCAATAAGAGTGAATTTCTTTTCTATGTTTCATACATCTTTTTAATACATCTGGTTTATTTTAAATGTTATGAAAACAATACAATATGCTGTAATATTTAGTAAGTACTGTATAGTTGGTGTATTCTCTCTTGAACAAGAGATTTGGTATTTTCATAACCTTTTTGACTAGAGCATAATGTCAGGTTGGTATAGGCTCATATTACAAAACAGTTTACTTACTACGTAAAGGTGTAAACTGTAAAGAGATTAAAAAATAAACAGTTTATAATAAAATATTAATTATTATTTTAGAATTATATTTATATTTCTTAAAAAAAAAAAATTTACGGGCTACATTCGTAGCAGTTGACGAAAATGCACCCTAGTGTAGAATGTGCGGGAATGAAAAAGCAATATTGTTTGCAGGCTACGTAGGTTTTTGTCAGTAGTTGAATCTGAATCTTAATAGTATGAACCTAAAGTTTACATTTTAGTATTAATGGAAACAGGGGCTCGACATTGCACCCTCTTTCCAGCGTATTCGGGGTGGTCCCACCTTCTTGCTGGTCATGCTCTCCTAGTCCCCATTGTTTTGGTTTTGTGCCAAATGTACTTTCTCAGGCCCTTTTTTCTTTTTCATTTTTTTTTTAAATTGTATTCCTTTTTTTGACAACGAGAGATGGTAATTTTGCTATCTCAATATTCAAAACACCACAAAAGATACAAGACTTTGGATTTTGGTCTTAGTGGTCTTAACCTTCGTCCTAAAATAATATTAATTTAACCAACTACAATAGAAAACTAGTTACTGGGCTGTTACAAAACTAGGACATTGATTTATTTGATTGTTATTTTGAATAATGAATAATAATAATCGAAAGATCCACTTATTTTTTGGTAGTTACAATGATATTTATTATTTACGTTTTACATTTTATTATTTTTACTTTCTCGATCACAGAATAGCTGTGTTTTACCTGAAAATAAAACACATATTAAATACTTACCTATATTTGAAGCTTACTTATTGAGAAGGTACCTAGCTTTTTCCGCCTATTTTCCCTCTCTTTCTCGTTGTATATATGCTATCTCTCTCGCACACGGCACACCTCCCACCAGGTGGCGCGGCCGGCGCACGATAATGTGCAGGCGCTAGATCTTCTTCATTGAGTCGAAATCCTCAACAGGTGGACGTTAAGTGTAAGCTTCAAATATAGGTAAGTATTTAATATGTGTTTTATTTTCAGGTAAAACACAGCTATTAAACACTTGACCGTAATTTGAAGCTTACTTATTGAGACCTGTTTGTTACCCACCTGGTGTACAATATATGGACGCCAATGTGAATTTGAATAGGTACATAAGTAATTACTTATTTCTTTATTTGAAAGAGTAAGGTGTGCAGATAGTATACCAATAAATCACACAAATTTTTATATTATTTATATTAACAATCCCAGATGAAAAGTTAATCAAATAGGAACCAAAAAGTTAATCATAATGATTAAAAGTATTAGAACTTATGAGATTGGTTCAAGCGTACCTTAGTTAACCTTTTGGGCTTGAAAAGTTAAAGTTACTACAATTTCCACTATCTTTAGCGTAAATCTGCGAAAGAGCAAGTAACGACTTAATTACGCATTTAGATGTTACTTACAAAATTAAGCAACAGCTCATCACCGACGAGGCAAGAATACCTCAAACTCAAACCTTTATTTATTCAATTAGACTTCTGTAGAAACACCATTGAAACATCATAACATAGATTTACCAGCTGTCTCAACTCACACAGTTTTAACCCAACCTGCTACTAAGAGACCTTGGTCTTTACTTTTAGGGTCAGAAATAAATTCAAAAGGTCATCCCTTGGATAAGGTAATAAAATAAACCAGGTAAACGGTTTAAATTATAATACAGATATGTAACATCCAACCAAAACGTGCGGTGTCTATTAATGTTTAGAGCCAACGCCACCGATCATAATCTAAACATAGCTGGTACTTTCAGTGCAATGCATGAATTATTTATTTAAAACTGATAGGTTATAAACTCTGTACTGGAAACAAATATAATTAACTCAAGAAGTTAGAGACTAAAATGATAAGAGCTTATCTGTGTCCCAAACCTGCAATTACTACAGCTAAGTACGTTAAGTTTTAATCGAATTAATTTTAAGATATAGTTATGATTTACATCAGAACTTATATACCGAAAGTCTCGGGACTACATAACGTGACTTATTTATAATAATAGTGTTTGTGCATAACACTAGGCCATCAACAGCTATACGAACGTCAGATAGGAAATGAGCCAAATTTATCCATTAAGTAACAAAGGTTTTTAACTATACTTATTCTAATTCAACCAACTTTTACTAGCTACTCCGTATGTCTTTTGGGTAGACGGAGGCAAATAGGATTTTTCTTCCGACTATAACATTTGATATTTGGAAAATGTACTCCACATTTTCATACCTTCAGAGTCAGATTCTAGTGGTGCAGCACTAAACACTGTCTATTAGGTGGATGGTGCTGCTGACCGGGCCTTCAGTTCTGCTTTCCAGAATACCTTCACCCTTCTCGGTGCTACTACTACTGAAATAGCGGTACTCTTACACGTCGTTCAGGCCTCGAACTGACTAGGATTTCTCATATTATTGTTACAACCCTCGCTCGCTCTAACGAGAACAAATTATCGCTAAGGAATTCTGCTGCAGGACAATGGCAAGAGATTATTATGCATTATTATGTTCAGGAATATGGTGGGTTCTGAATACTATCGTCGTCTGAAGGTGTCTCCTTTCGATTAACTGCATTAAGGGTGCAGATCTGATCCCATTTTTGTTCCGTAGGAATGCTACGACTGTCTAAACGTTAAACTGGACAAAGAAAGTTGCCCTGAATATGGTCGGTTGTTCCAACATCCCTAATATGGCTAGCTTACCTTAGTTACCCCTTGATTGTAACTGCTACCAATGGAGGCACTGCTCGTGGGTTGTCCACAGTTGTGCGAGTGCAAAAATGAAGAACTGAACTCGTGGGGAGCTATGTCGAATGAATCTGTTTTAAGATTATGAAAGGACAGTTGGTTGTGGATGCGAAGACAGGACGTTACTTTAGTCATCTGTAACCACCACGAGAGGCAGCCACGGACAGTGTTATAGTAAGAACTAAACTAGCAAAGTTTAGTTGGCTTACCAGACTTTGTCATGTTTTAAATGCAGTATATCATCTGTATAGCATTGAATTTATGACCATTGATAAACTTAATTCAACCGCAACCACGAGAAGCAGGCACGGATATCGATATAGCAAGAACTAAACCAGAAAGGTTTAGTTCGCTTATCTGGTATCTTTGTAATGTTTCAAAAGCCGTATAGTCTGTATTGCATTGCATTTATTGCCTCCCCCCCCTTCAAATCAAAGAAATGAGAAGTCATCTGGCAGAGCTTTCTCGTGAAGGTTAGGGGTTCCAAGTAATATCTAATAATACGAGGCTTTTGTTTGGAAGGATTGACCTTCCGTTATTAATTATCCTCTATCCTAAGTAACTCAATAGTCAGAATTCACAGCACTCGTTGAGTACTTAAACGTTTTACGTTAATAGTTGCATATAAGTTTATTATATAATATAATAATCCTGGTGGGATGACAAGAAACTTGTCTAAGCAAATGATTATCCTAATCCCTCAGCGATTTATTGTTTGAGCCCTGAAGAAAAACTCATGGGTGCCATAATGAGGCCAAATGGGTTGATAAACGAGTCGAATAAATTGCCTACAAGACCGGGCAACTAAAGTAGGCCTATGAGAGGTCAACTATACATAACCAATCGTAATTTGTTACATTCAATCGCTTTGCGATTGTGAAAATTGTGACGTTTTTTTTTTTTACGTCACAGATGTTCACCGAGTGATTTCCCCTTTTAATGGCATTATGCTTCACAGTCTACACACTTCAATATGTATTTTTAAGTATTGTAGTAAGTAAGTATTGTAGTAGTATTGTAGCATGTAAGTATTGTATAAATTGTTTTTAATTACATTTGTACTTGTGAGGCTGTGTGCCATTGAATAAACGTTTTTCTTCTTCTTCTTCTTCTTCTTAAAATTGGTCGGCTAGTGCCATGGAATTACGATACCAAATATACCGTTGACACAAGGCTTGGTGACAATCCTCGAAACCACCGCCACAAATCATCTGCGAGATGATATTTGATCCGACTCGCCTCCCTTTGTTGTGAATAGGCTCTGCATTGGTAAATACAATTTGTTCAAGTTCCAGTTTCCATAATTGATAAACCAATGGTGGTTTCCTGATTAAATAGGCGTAAGCTAACCTTTTAGGATACAAAGTATTCATTTCATGCGCCCATTATTTAACGTCTCTTACCTATTTTATTGTATTTATAAGGTTATATTACTATACTTATATTGTATAGATGGCCCACTGTGAAATAGATTTCAAAACCTTTTTCTACCTACCTTCTAAGAGTGAAGATCCGTTACTGTCATCTCTAAAACTTTCGTGGGTCCTCGTTGACGAAAGCAAATATCTATGATCATTTTAATGATCAATCCTTTGTATATTTGCACCAACCGCAATCAAAGCCCCGCGAGGGCCGATATATATTTGCACCATTTCCCCGTGAGGGACGGTCGTAATCAAAGCCCCGCGAGGGCTGATATATATTTCCACCATTTCTCCTTGAGGGACGGTTGTAATCAAAGCCCCGCGAGGGCTGATATATATTTGCACCTATTTTCCTGCGAGCGACGGCTGCGCGAGGGATGTTTGTAATTTGAAATAAGTAGGGCCTGCCAAAAAATGCTTAATAGTCACCCTGCGAGGGTGGGTTTAACCTGGCTAACGAACCTAACCTGCGAGGAGTAGCGGTTAAACCTAGCGGCTACATTTATGTAATCTGCTTCGAGCAAGATTTAAGGTGCTAATATAAAATTAGAAGTTAATAATCATTTAAAATAATAATATAGCAATTAACAAGGTACTTTAACTTATTTTCCAATGCTAGCAACAGCTGTCCAGGATGAAATAAGAATTGATTTGACAATGGTAATTAATTGTTATGTATATATAAAAAGGAGGCTTTAACTATTTAATAAAGTCAAAACTCAAATCATTTTCACAAAATTTTTAAAATGAACTTCGATTCATATTTATTTTAGTTCATACAATCGATGTCACATTCAGTTGCTTTATATCCGTTAACATTCCTTACGAACGCAGCCATACCATCGTAGGACGGTTTTATTGCACAAAATAATCTCCGCTCACCCGCAATTTTTTACTTTTTGTCAAGGTGTACAAGTTTATAATATTATTCTAAAAAGTTAGAATAAGTGAATAGTAAATCCTTTGAAATGTCTCTAAATTTAATTTCTAATTAAGGTATCTCGATAACTATACGATAACGTCCCTTTCCAAACTAGAGAATTTAAATGTAAAATTTTGGCACTTACTCGTTTTAACCAAAAAGTTGCATCATTTGAAACATAGGAAACGTAATATAAATAAAAGTAATTTTCAAACCAAAATTGCCGTGTGTAATACTTACCTATGTCTATTTTCGTATAAATACGGATCAGATTAATACTCATAAAAGGACACGTATAGACTACGGATACTTTTGAATGTGTGGTACGTTCATGGTACCTACAGAACATGTGCATTGTGCGTATTCCATCATTATTCAGATGAGCGGCTAACTCCCGGACGA
>CAJQZM010032013.1:0-36441 GCA_907164665.1 Colias nastes | reverse complement strand
TTTAGTATCAGCATTGCACCCGTGCGAAGCCGGGGCGGGTCGCTAGTTCTAACTAAAAAGAAAACTCATACATATTTCAATTTGAGGGCCATTTGTGGACTCATTTCAACTACTTAACAACAAAAATAGTCACAAAGCAGTGCGATTGCTTGCGAACATCAAAAAGAGCAAAATGAAGCAGAAAGTAATAAAGTGACGCAGTAGGATTGCTTTAATGTTTAAACCCCAAACGAGGGCTGATTGAAACTCACCCCTCGATGAGTCTTTCCCAGTTTATATTTCGTGAATAGATGCGCTAATTTGCATCATCTTTCAAAAGTTATTTGTGTTCGGATTGCTTATAGTATACGAGCTTTGATTTAAAATTTGTTGTAGAAGATTTTTTAATAAATGACAAAGTATAAGTAGTAGGTATTTACGCGCTGTCTACAATTTAACACTAAACTTACAAAATATTTTACAGTGTGTTTTATAATTATTATGACATAATTGAAAGAAGTATATGGCTGCTAAATAGAACAAAATAGAACTTACTTGTTCTATTTTTTAATACATTTATGTATTAAGAAACGATCAATGATCTATGAGACTCGTGGATATAATTTTCTACATTTATAATCAAAGACAATTTGATTGTATTTAAACTTTATTAATAGACTGCTTTCATTTCGATTTATATAGTGATTTGCAAATAAACTGGCTTAAATATCTAACAATATTGACACAGCCGAGTCAATGTAAAGTTACCCGTCACAAAGGGGTCGCGAAAGAGGAGCCTCGCAATTTGTTGTCATTATTTTATCACGTCACAAAAAGGAGACTCGGATTAGCGTCAGAATATTTACAAATTTAAAATTCGCTTCACAGTGTGTGAAAACACGCCGCCCCTCGCTTTTATTGGCTTCCTAATCTTCACTTTATTGATTTCGGTATGCTCAAACCTTAGCTCAAACATTGCGTACTTTTGAAACGATATTTATTCTTTCAGGAACAAACGTTATAGGTATCTGATAAAATAATAATAACGTTATAAAATATAATCTTGTATGTAAAATATACCTAACCAGTGATGTTGAAAACATGAATTGTGTATAGTGAAATTATAATTTATAAAAGTAGTTTATGAAACAATTAATTTGGAAAAGTTAGTTTTGAGCAGTTTGAGCAGCTAGTTGTAAATATACTAAAATGTAATATTATAATATATAGTGTAGTTATGTGTTTTTATTCATTATGAATATAGACGTAATTTCTTCTTCAGCGTGAAGTATTATTTCCAGTGGCTTAGAGCAGATTAAGACGACTAGCGGTATCGAACAAAATGAAAGTTTTTTTTCTATTATATTTTAGAAGATGTTCTGACAAGTTTTGTAAAATTTAAATCGTTTTATTGGATTTTTATTGGGAACTTTACATTCTCAAGTTTCGAACGAACTTATTAAAAAGCGTGGTGAGCACTCTACTTCTGTATTCAGAAAAGAAACGCGCAAAAACATAGTTTACCCCAATAAAACAATATTTAATTGAAACGTGTGACAAGTATTTCCAATTCTCCCGTAAAACCCACATTTCATTTGACGCTTCACAAGAAGTCTTAAAACAGTGGCGCTCGGGCGAAACATTGCACAAAAACGAAATGAAATGAAGGGTTGTTTTCATTTCCGTGATTAGTGCTCGAGATTTATCACCTCCGAGAACAGGAGTGTCAAATAGCGCGGCGGATATGACGTACTGCGTCACTAAATTATAACATTTTAACTTGACAGTTGGTGTCATGCTTGCGTTCGTACTGATTCATCACGAACGGAGTCAAAGCGTTTATAGATATTTAAATTGATGCTTTATTTGTTAAAGACTGGTGACACGTATAGTGATTTTATTAGGGAACTTACCATATATGAGTTCTTTGTTTATTGCATCTCTTTGTACTCTACTCTTTGTCATCTAATTGAGCAAGGCTCATGACATGAGTTAGGTCTTTGAATAATATGCCTAACTTTTATGTAAAAATGTTATATATTTCTTATGATGATGATTCATTGATAAAGGCAGTGTTGCAGTATATATCTATAGATATATATTTTTTGAAAAAATAACAAAAGCAAAGTAAGTATTCAAAGAATACTAATACATTCGAAGTAGTCAAATGTGTACCTATGCATAAGTTTGGACAGTTCCTTTGATATTTCCTTCTTCAGACATAGTTGGAAAGTTCTAATTTTTATACGAACGTTCCTAAAATTCTCCATACATTGGCATAACAATTTCTTTTGTATGAGAAATGGCAGATTAATGGGAGTTCGGAGAAGTCAATATTACTTCTGAAGGGGGTCTAAAACATGTGATTTACTGCGAGCGGATTGTGCTGTTAAAAAGTTGTAAACGGCCTGTGTTTCCGTTTTTGCTGGCAACAATGTTGCTTATTTTATTTTCCTATCGATATATCTTGCTGTTCTAAATATTAGCAAATAAGATGCTCTGTTAAAGTACCATAGTGATAATTATTTGGAGCTAATAGTAAAATAAAACTAATCGGGAAATTGCCTTCAACAACAGAACATAATCAGAATGATGATAGAGCTATATTTTAATTTTTCACACACGAGGAACTCTTGAATTTGCTTTTAAAACACAGCTCAGTAAATCTTTTCTTTTTAATAAAAAATTTAACGAAAATTCCTCTATCAAATTGATATTATCGAAAATACTCACTTAGATACTTATATTAAGTACTTAGTTAATATTTTGTTACTTCATTCTTGATTTAATTGAATAGATAGATCTGAAACTAGATTCATATAGTATGGCGAATCAAAAAAAAATTATCCCTCTGTTAATGAGCTTCAAACTTTTTGCATCTTCACATTCTAAGAATCGAACCCTGGACACGTGTTGTCGGCGAATCTTTGGCTCTTTACGAGGGTCAAAATTTATGACACCTTATTTATCATAACACTTTAATTGGCTACAAGATATCCTATTCGAAATGTATCAGCTTTGTTTTTAAAACAAATATTTAAATAAAATACTAGAGGCTGATCGGTAAAAGCAACCGCAATTTCAATTACAATTCGAAGGTTCTAGACGAGAAAATTAAAGTTAAATTTATATTTTTTATTTATCAGCTTATTATGCATATCATCCAAAAATCAAAATATAATTTGACATCAGCCTTAGTCAACCCGTACCGACTTGGTCAGCAAATGAATAACGAGCTAAACCATCTCTTAGTCGAAGAACGATCATTCATCGAGAATATAAGGCTAAAGATTATAATACATCATTAAACTTAATATTATAAAATACAATATGTTCATATGTTTTGTAGGCATGTAATTTAACAAATATCAAAAACATACGATATAAATTAGACCGATCATTATAATAGGTCTGAGAAATATTGGCAAAGCTATAGGTAGACTAAATTAAATAAATAATGAGAAACTACCATAAGCATATGCTTTAAAGATATCAAGTTCCCATATAATTATTATATTATGGAAATAGAAGTTTCATTTATGAATCATATTATCAGCTATAAGTACATACTATACTATGCTTATAAATCTATACTTTTAATAAAATCGTAGGAAAGTCGAAACTGTAAATTGAATATTTCTTTTAATAATACAATCGTGATCTTCAATCGATATGGAAGACAAAAATACAACAAATAATATTTGTCTGTATACGTATGTCCGGGCTAAACTCAAAAAGTACTGCATGGATTTGTCATATCAACATAATATTAAATAGGCTATATCATCACGCTAAGACCAATAGGAGCGAAGCAATGCGGGTAAAACCGCAGGGCACAGCTATAGTAAGGTATAAAATATAGTTAAAAAAGAAAATTACATTTGTCTTAATAGAACGGAAAAGAAAATCTGGGCAGAAGTTAAATTGTTTTCAGACAACGCCAGCATATAAATTCTCAGCTTTCGTCTTGCCAAGTGAATGCGTCGAAAATGTGATGCGAATTTTTATTACTTTCTTACATTATTTTTATAGCAGATATTATTTTATAACAATTTTGTGCGTGGTTTATTTTAAGTTTTACTTTATTTTAAACTCCAATGGAAGCTGAATGCATGTTTCATTTTTTATCTCTATACTAGCGGGCCGCCTGGCTTCGCCCATGGTACATGTTAACGTTTTCTCTCCATAAGAAGCATCTTCTTAGTTCGTACTTCAAGGAATATTATGAAAAAAATAATTAACGAAATCGATTCAGCCGTTCTCTAACTGGCATCATATTTCACAAATAGATAGACCGATACCTATGAGTTCTGATTTTCAATGAATCTGAACCAAACCTGAACCAAAAGTTCGAAATATCCTCATTCTTAAATTCAAAGCAAATTTCTCCTTCAATACTGAGAAACGACTCCCTCATTTGGTCCAATCAAGTTAGTAACAATTGTATTAGGGGTGATAAATCTGTATTAAGTTGCAGAGCAAGAGTTTATTTCATTACGGGGGCTTTGGTTCGATTACTGTTTATGTAATCAGATTATAAAGGTTAACACCCTCATAATAATATTTTATGTGTAATTAAATTTCTTGTTTAAGTACGTGACATTTCACGTGCTAAGCAAAATATGAAAACGAGTGATTAATATTTTGTAGAAGTGTGTTAAATCTATTTGCAGTCATTAAATGGAGTTTATCTGTACTTACCATGTAAGACGAGAATAATGAGTTGTTGTTTCAGCAATTATTTTGTATGGAGAGCGAATAAATGATAATTTTACTTTTGTATTCTCACATATACCTAGGGTACATACATATTGAATTATTGATTGTGTTTTCATAGGGACTAGACACATTTTTATATAAATTCTAAGCGTCCTAGTAATTTTAGTACCTAAAAAACAATATGTCTACATGGTATAACAGTTAGCTGTTATAACCTTTCTTACCTTTTTTGTCATAATTACTTTTACAGTAAGGTTGGTAAGGTAGTTAGGTAAATTGCCCTTCTATTAAATAAACTCTCACGAACCAATTAGGGGCGATCAAATATCAAATGCAATCTTCACTTTCAAAACTCGTATCGCCTCATACCGATTTTAAATTATGTGTCTCGCGTCTAATAAGACATCAGCATGTAATGAAAATAATAATTTACTTTATAATGAAAGTGACAAAGATGTTGGTTTTAACAAATATAGATGTCAATAGTGGTCGATGAGTTCGCGTGGACCACCGTCGGGCGTCATTAATAAGGAGATTAAGCTAGGCTGTGAGCCCGGCGTCGTGTGTTTTAATGGAGTTGCGGTTGTCGCAGATGAGGTTGGTTTTTACGGCACGAGTTGGTGGCCACCCGCGGCGCCAACCCCTCCCCATCCCCGTCTCATTATTTGCTTCCAATTCACTTTTTACAGACGCTATTGCCGACTTGATAAGGAATTGTAATCAACACAAACAAATGTGAGTGTGGGATTTGGCGGTGCATCTCTTTGAGCGTGTGTATTTTAGTTTTCTTTTGTTATTTGTTGACTACTCGATTGCCTATCAAGAATTGCTATTGAAATTATGTGATTAACAATATCTATCAATCGTGAGCCTATGACTGATATTACAAATTGTGCATAGGTGTGTATGATCATACTTAATATTATGATGATGTGTATAATATGTATTATGTATAGAGGTAGTTAGTATTAATTTATATTCAAAGCTACTCAAGTTCAGTACCTTGTATAGACTAAATATGGGTGATATACTCGTAAAATAACTACATACTATAAAATATATTCTGTACCACATTTACAGCCCCAGATATGTAAGTTTGTGTTCTGCATACCTATAGCAATAATTCTTATTCATATTAATATTTTCTATCAAATATTATGTATCTCTATCTTTGTTTAACTTTGTTACGGTGTATTAAACTAATAAAATATCACGTCTGAATTAATAAATTTATTTTATTTCTGTGTCCGAAATAAAGCCTTGTAAAAAATTATATTGACCAAAAAAAATATTACAGTACCCAAGTAGGTAATACATTAATGAGTCCCCGATCCCCATTGTTGGGTTGTTATAGAAAAATGAACCATCTGTTTAAATCATTAATTTCTTTTATGAACAACTGACCACTTTTCAGCCCACACTTCTCATCAAAAATATCGTAGATTGAAGGACAAAAACAATAAAAACTAAAGAGTTTTTATTGTTTTTGTCCTTCAATCCATTAAAAAAGTAATTCAATGAATTGTGTAGCTGGCAGTTATGTTTCTTCTCATTACACCAAGGAGAATACTAAATTCAAAATTAGAATTTCATTTGTTTATCCTATGTATGAAATTAATCACTGTTTAGAGACTCGTTTAAAAACGAAATATTAGCGCTTATCTTTAAACTTTTTGTTTCTTATTTCATTTAACATGACTTTGGGATGTCTGAATACTTTTTCTAAAACATACCTACATACATACATATAATTATTATATGGATACTTCGCCCGCAGAAGCCAAGTGGTGACATGGCTGGATTCTCGACTTACCTAGTCAGCGTGTTGTGGCTGTAAGATTGCATCTAATGCATGTGATAATATGTATTAGTATTAGACGGGAATCACATATCATATAACCATAACAGTTTTAGAAATGTGTGCTAATTAATGAATGGAGAAGATATGTATTTTAAATAAAAAATGTATATTTATATTTGTGTTTTTAAAACATCTACTCTACATAGAGCGAATATTATATTACATACCTACCTAAGACTACTACTTCAATATTAAAAGTATGTAATCAACAAAGGTATTGTTGGTATCATATTTATTTATTGTGAATATATCTCTAACCCAATGAAGATAGCATTTCAGTTTTATAAAAATAAAAATGTTACAGAGTCGCTGACATATCTCTGCAGAATGAATAAAATTATAGAATATTGAAAAAAAAAAGCCATTATGCATTTATAATTTTTTAGTTGTAGCCATGTTATAACTTTCAGTTTATCAAATTATTTTTTGTTTGCCTATTTTGTGGCACGCAGTCTACTTATAGAGCACTAGCTTTCTACCCGCGGCATCGCCCGCGCAGTCAAAGAAAAACCCGCATAGTTCACGTTCCCGTTGGATTTCCGGGATAAAACCTATCCTATGTCCTTTCTCGGGTATCAAAATATCTCTATACCAAATTTCATGCAAATTGGTTCAGTAGTTAAGGCGTGATTGAGTAACAGACAGACAGACAGAGTTACTTTCGCATTTATAATATTAGTATGGATTATTAGTGAATATACTTAATTAGAATTTTCAACAACATGTTTCACAAAATTTAACTATCGGTATCAGTATCAGTAGATTTTGAAAATACACGAAAGAAATTTATTTATTGTATCTATTTTATATTTTGTGTCCTATTTTTTATAATAATATTTGCATACTTCCAATAACCATTTGTTATAGGTATGTCAAGTAGGGGTAAATTAATGAAAATACAAATGTCCACTCGGAAAATATATTTCAATTTTATAAAATCAATTTCAGGCAATTTAACTTGCATCCTTTGTACATACATAACAGCATAATTTAGAATTTTTATACATTTATTTCATTCTATTCAAAATATTATTAAATTCTATTTTGTGCATTTATAAAACATAAGTAAGTTCACAAATCTACATATCTGCAGTATTTTCAGAGAAGAAAATATAAGCTCTAAACTTTTGTTATTTTACTATAACTTCTCTATTAACTGACAAGTGATGCTGTTAAATCAACAATTATTCTACTTCAATCTAATAAGACGACGTAACAAACAAAATGCATAAATGGTTATGAATTAACCACGAAGAAAAAGTTCAGGCTTGAAATAAATAGTTGGTCAAAATTTTAGAAAGCTCTCACATAATATGATAGAAAAACAAATAACTATTCTCTAGCAATGGCTTTTTGTAGGACAATGGTCCATCATCTCTGTACATCCTTCAGAAATATGCCATACTTTTAATGATTATTATAAAATTTCAACCATCTATTTATCGGACCCTTTATAATAATTACATTATTCGTAAGGTACAATAATCTACACTATAAATTTTATAAATAAACTCTGATTTTGTTGGGACCTGCTGAGGTATTAATAATTATTTATTACAATAAGTTACCAACTGCAATTTGGACAAGTGTTTAACTACTTAAACTATTTATGATATTATCTCTATCATAGAAATAAGACATTCCTTATAAGTATATACTAAACTGTACACTTTAGTCTCACAGGATACACTAGGCCTCACGAGACGCATTCTTCAGTCCTTTTTACACTTTGAAGTTACTATACATGTTGATATGTGCTATGTACAGATGGCGTGGTCAGCCAGCGGTATCACAGAAGCGACGAGGCATGATGCGGCACGGGCGGCGCCGCGCACCCCCGTCACACTAACGTCCCGGGCTTCACGTCCAAATGATGCTCTGGCGACCTCCCTCCCACCCCACTCTCTCCTTGACTGTTTTCCTCCGAATCTGAACAGGATTCCGAACTTCCCTTTTTGCCTCCGTTGTGTGTTTTCACATGCTTTGCGAGATGATCGGACCTCATAAATCGCTTATTACACACGGGGCACGCGAACCGCTTTTCTCCAGTATGCGTGCGAAGGTGTCGTTGTAATTCATCGGATCGTGTAAATCGTTTGCCACAAAATAGCCAATTACATACGAACGGCCGCTCTCCGGTGTGCCAGCGTAAATGAGCTTTTAAATGAGAAGTCTTTCCGTATACTTTTCCACATCCTGGAATGTGACAACTGTGAATATTTTTTTTACGTAAATGAGCTCCGGCGGGTCCGAGTCGTTCGGCTTCTTGACAGTTAGGACAGTCACATGTGGCTCTACCGGCGTATCTTCGTTGCGACCGTGGTGATGGAGCTTGTGCAGGGGGTGCAGGGGAGCCGGGCGCATGTAGTCCAAAAGATCCTTGGGTGGGTAACACAGATTTGTAAGCGTCTTGCAACAGGTGAGGTGCCGGTGGGAGTAAATGAGCGCCACCCGAAAGAGAATGAGTGAGTTGTGAGTAATCTTGGCCTGCATAATTTGCCATTTGACCTCCAACGTCTAGCCAACCACTATGAACATCCCACCAAGTGCTTCCGACTGCCCCTACGCCACCCATTTCTGCCGCTTTGAGTGCTCCACTACCTCCTCCACCTCCAACATTAAAAGGCCAGGATTCGTAAGGATGTCTAGAATACATTGATCCAAGACTTGCGCTCGATTCACTTTTTCCAAGAAGTTGGTCTCCTGATGATGGGAAATATAGGTCATTTCCATAGGTGGGTGCTGCTGCGCATGATGTCGGTGCCCGTCCGTACGGCGTACAAGACGGCGGCTGTGTGCGAGGTGCTACCCCAGCGCCTGGCGGGGAATGCGTCCCCGGACTTTTCTTCCACGGATGAAATCCCTTGCCTACTGCAGCATCGGCGAGCGGGGGAGGAGATTTGCTTGACAACTTGTTACACTGGGCTGCTAGCATCGCCAAAGGCGTGCCGCGTAAGCTCGGATGCTCCTGGAAAAACGAGAAGTCAATAATTATTCATCACGACCATAAACGTGATACGATTTTAATTAACTGAGCGAGTTTGAACCGTGAGAATCTGTTTTAGTGTCGAATCTGATTTATAGCCTAATTTATATGGGAATCAATGCTGCGGCGTTAAGCCTGGGGCGTTTAAAACAATATAAATAAATTAAGAAAAGGTTATAGGTGGTGCATTCACAATTAAGCAGATCGGTGACAGCTCCCGACCGCTACCGCTCGACATCGCCGCAGGACGTCGTAATTAATAAATGCCTCCTAACGACGTTGTACAAAATACAAATGCCATTTAAAAATTTAACATCAATCGTGTGCAGATCGCAACTTGAAATTTATAAGTCTTATTATTCTTATAATGTATATTGAATTTAATTTATCAACGTATTTATATATAACTGAATAATAATCCTTTCGCCGGTGTTTTTATCCTGTTGTGTAAGGATGAGTGGAATCGGTATATCCGACCGGATATTTCACCCCAATATGAGACAAAGGCTCAATAAAAAAGCTTCATTGAGAACAATAATATAATCCAGGGCTCGGGACACAGGACGGGATGAAGGGTGCGGGGTTCAACCACGCCCATTACATTGTGATTGGTGCAGCTGTCGTTCCATTTTATATGCGCTATTTTATAATATCTTTGACATTTTTTTCATGAATATAAATGTTCATACCATTAAACTCCTACGTTAGTTACACATAAAAATCATCCATTTTTATAGAATAGGTCATTGCCTTTTCTTTTGTATTGATATTAAAATAATCGATTGAACTCTGAAATGCTGTTCAGTTATTTTTGATAAGAGAATCAAGATAATGAGTAACTACCTAAGAAATATAAAGGTGCCACAAAAAGAAAGCACACCAGCAGTATATTTGAAGAAAAGTTATTCCATTACGTCTGTAATTACCAAGCAACTTAATATTATTATTGGCATTTGCATGTTTTCTCGTATTTAATTTCAGTAACAGTACTACTGGAATCGTCCAATTGTTATCCGCTTAATCTATGAGTCGTATTTTATTATAGGTCTCAATCAACTCCATGACAATTACGATTACCATAAAAAAATAATAAAAACCACCAAATTGCGCTATGAAGTCTCCGGTCATTTACATCTGAGTAAATGAAAAAGTGGATACATCTATTCCACTAGACAGTGCCCATTAATTTTTATGAAGTCTATATTAAATTGATGTTTGCTCGATCTCAATAATATAAGTAAATTTGCATTAAAATTATTATATTTGATCAAACCAGTTTATTAACCGACATGTTTATGATCAAGTTCGCAACCACTCGAAATTACTCTACATTTTTCCATTGATTATATTTTTACAGCAATGGCGACTGTTGCATATTTATGTTTTTTTTTAAAGAACCTTTTATAAACATTAGAAGCTAGGTGCACTTTTCACTTATATTAAGCATGTCTACATAAATCTATTATGTATGTACTTTTTCTTTTTTTTTGTTTTTTTTTACAAAATTTTAAAGGCCAATCTAAACACTTTTACAGCAACTTATTTAATCCGAATTATGAGAGTAGAATTAACGTGAGAAGGCGACGCGACGGTCATTCATAATTACGTAGGCATTATGGCTCATTCGGGTCCCGAAACGGAGTGATATAGGTAATTGGTCAGAGTTGGTTCCAAGATTGGATCAAAGCGGAGATGGAGGGCGAGCCGACACCGCGGCGCCGCGCAGCATTACAGTCTTGATAACCTTTCCTTGTCAAAAATGACGAAGATCTTTTGTTACAAAAAACGCGGGAAATCAAATCGTCGTTTGTGTGATGTTACGGGTGTGATGTAACTTTCTTTTTAAATTAATTGTGACATTATTTGCTTTCAGTTCAATGATAAAAGGGCTAACTAATATGCTTTTGATTGAGTTTTCCTTTTCCATCAAAATAAACGGTAACCGGTAAAATATATTAAATAGTATTAAATGTAACGCGGATATAATTAATAATATCGTAGAATTATACCTAGACCACCTGGAATTACCTAGAATAGCTTAGAATCAGTTGCTCTTATTAAATAAATTATTTAGCATTTATCTAATATGAGTCATAAAATTTAATGGTTTATCACAATTAAATTACTCACATTAATGTGAGAGGCTAATAAATCGTAGAGAACGTGGGCAGTGCAGGCGCAGGCAGCAAGTCAGCACGTCTCACTCTTATTGGATAATTTAAAATTATCTACCAAAATTATGATGAACCCAAATGAATATTCAAGAGAAACGCTTAGCCCTCGCCGTGTTATTATGATGATCGTGAAGTCGTTACTGAGAAAATTGTATTTCATAAAATTCATAACTATACTTATTACCTAATATTTTTCCGAAAACACGTTATTGAAAGTAATGAGGCCAATCATCGATCTCTATGTGCTCAGCGGATTATACGGTAAATTGCTTATTTATTATCTGCCTGTAATTACTTCGCGGTATATTCGTATTTGTAATTTTCTCATCACGAAAGTGTGAAATTTTGGTGTACAGTGCATGATTGTACACATATTTGTACCGTACGCAATAAAATTGTAGAGATTCTTGTGCGACGTGTTCATTAAAGATACAATTTTTTCTGACGCTAAACGCAAAAGCAATTGGAGCGGCATAATTTATTGACTCGCCGATAGCTCGAAAGTAAATTGTCGTCGGCTAATTGTGCAATTAGAGAATTACCGAGTTAATTCCGGCTGAAACTGTACGCAATGATGTAGCTACCCTCGGGGTTAAATCTCCCCAACACAACATTCTAATGCAAATCAACTCATGTTGCATCTACAATTTATGACATATTGTCTGGTTTTGTCGTTTAAACCAATCTAATGGCGTTTGTGAATTTAGGGGCAGCTTTATAATAATAATTTTGGTAGATAGAGCTTTTTATACGTTTTTTTTGTTATTAAATTTTAATGAAGCGTTATGATATAAGTAAATAGTGTTTATTATATTATATAACGGAAAAATGAAATAAGGGAATATTAGAATTTGAATTTAAGTGTGGGCAATAATATTTATAATTTTCATAAAGGAAATTTTATAATGTGAGGGTAATTCCAAAATACTTATACATATATTTTGTGTTAAACTTTATTTGAATTTGAATGCATAACACATTATTATACTTGTCGACTATCATATATTATGCTATGAGATATAGGCTATTGATTTATCGCGTCGTTACCGCCCAATTAGTGAGTGACGTCATGTTACAAAATGGTTTAATGGTGATTTTATAGGGAAAGCGTAACTCCATAATTACGGAGGAAATCGTTAAGCGAAGGGTTTCATCTTTATCACTCGATATCCGACTCTTATCGATTATACGGGAAATAATTTTCCTGATCATGCAGATAAATATTAAATAATATCTATGATAAAACTTTAAAGCTTATCATCTTGTTAACAAACTCAAAACCATAAACATCGTTATGAATGATCTCAATTAATTTAAAATTCCTGTCAAAATACACATAAACGAGTCATGAAAGCACATCGTTTGATATCGTAATACATAGCTAGAAGATAAAAAACTTAAAGGAATATAAATATTGAGCCTTTTAAAACTGTAGTGTTGTTGATGAAGAAAGGGATTCTCAAAAAAGACAAAACTTGTATTGTCTTGTAGGTATATACATTGGACTTTCACAGTTTATTGATTTATCTGCTATAGTTACCTCAAAAAAGTCTGACGACGAAAAATAATAATAGGTTCGAATTAAGTAAAAGATAATGGAACACAGACATTATTTCTACATTAAGAGCCATTCAACACGCGATCCACGGCGGATGACTTTGAAACATTGCAATTTATTTTATCACATTAATGTTACTTTTATGAAAATTTTAATGTTTATTCAGCATTAAATCTTGTAAGAAATGGAAGTACAAATTACGTTGATTTAATGATAATTTCCAGATAATGCTAACGTAATGACTTTAAATGTAAAAAAATCGTTTCTTAACCAGTTCTGTTAGTACCTAAGTATTCTTCGATAAATCTCAAAGTAAAGTATTTCATAGCCCGCGGCACACATTGTACTGACTACAGAATGAGCACGAGCATGTCTCACTCATTACCACACCATTTAAGTGACTTATCCAAAATATACGAACATCACATTCCTTTGGGCAATAGTGTAACAGGGTTATTGATCCATTGTGGATAACGTTGTGACTACCACAAATAATAAATAGACGAAAATGAAAACATTATCCATTTAATGCAGATTTTTTTACCATTTGTTAACTATAATATCTTCAACAGTTCAATAACGCCTACGAAAACAAAAGAGATCGGCCACCAATAGACCGTGACAGTTTGAATTTAGTGACAAAAAGCCGCCCTCGCATATGTCGAATCAAACGCACATGCGCATGAAAGGAACCGGACTACGTCACAAGCCGATAATTGGCATTTAAATAAATAATTTGGCTCGGAACAATTTGAGGAGCGGTCGCCATGTGGGCGCGTGAAGCGGACTAATGATCGTTGTAACTAGCGCGGTTTCACGCCTTCACTCACCCAAATAAGCCCGTGGCGAACAATATTTGTGTTATTATAAACTTTGAACTTTCATTGTGGGCTTTATTCTTTAGGTAAAATAAAGAACAAATGTTGATACGTGATCGTAACGGCAAAAGCTCTCTTGGGTACCTATTTATAGAAACTTGTAAATAGGCTACTCTTTTCTCATTATATCTCATTATTTTCTAACAGCTCATCAGTCAGTTTATCACAATTTAGTAAACGTTCTGCCAGGTAAACTTAAATAGGTACTAACCATAGTAATATTTTGCGTGACGGAATTTGCTCCAAAATTTCAAAGTGACGCCCGACCTTCATAAGCTGGGTGGAGATAATAAGAGCAGCAATTTGACGAACCTGTTCTGTGTCGACAAAAAAGCGAACTAAATGAAACAGGGATCTCTTGCTTCGGCTTTGTTCTCGCTTGTTACTTGCATATTTTGTATATTATGATTCTAGTGAAAGAACATTTGTAAAATGGTGCCTCCAATTACATATATTGTCATACGCATTACATTGTATGATTGTGAATTAAAATTACATGACTTGTTTATTTACGGAAATAATTAAAATAATTATATTCAAGGGTATAACAACAAAATACCGCTAAAGAAATATAGTGCAAGTCTTTCAATGTAGAGCTGTGGTAGAGCCAAGAGCGACGCGTCACGATGCGTAAATTAGCATTAGGTACTACCATACGAATATAATTTCGCAAGATAAATCAAACGAATGTCAGTTACAAATCTCAAAAGGAAAAAGTTCAAGGCCGTGTTGCGAATATAGTGGATGTCTTGCACGGTTGCGTGCTCGCCTTGGGCCTCCACTCAGCGTCGACACTTCCGAGAAAACATCGTTAAACTCACGTATTTTTGGTAGCTACATAATTCCAGTAATTTCCACAAAAATTATAATAATTAGCTCCATTTATATGATAGTAACAAACAAATAAAATATTTGGAGCATTGCCCGGGGCGTCCGCGTCGGTGTTCAACTTTGATGTTCTGTATTTAAGAATATCTATTTCACTTTTATTGATTTTACGAAGCTCTCACATCCATATTCAGTAATTTAGCTTAATATTCGCCTCGAAACAGGAGTTGGAATTGATTTTGAAATTCATTGGCCACTGCGTAGGTACCTATAATGAAAAAAAAAAGACAAAAGCGAAATTCGTATAGAAAAGTCGGGCTTTATTTAAGCATATAATGAATTTCATTTTGGTTTGACCAATTAAGTGTATAATTTAAATAAAAATATCTATCTAGTATAGAACTAGGCAAAAAATTAACATGAAATAATAATTAAAAGACTTATAATTATTAAATACCCCATAACAGGTGTGAATACAAAAGATACAGTGGTCGTAATTACCTACGTAAGTAGTTCTGTAATATCTGGGACATTGACTCTTCCTTAAATACAGAGTACTATAATTCAATAGATGGGCCTTTATTTTTTCTACTACTTCTGTGTACTTTTTCTTGTTTGTGAGTGTAGTGAACAAGGTATTAATTGCTGAGAAAATTACTCGAGTACATGTCTCGAGGGCATGCAACAAGGAATCATTGTAAGTAGGATGGTCTTAGAGCATAAAATAAATAATCATTATGCACTCCTACTTTTATTTCCCTCCAATTATACTTACACAAGATTATCATTTCTTCAATATTTTTTATTCATATGTTGCATAATTATTCCATCCGTATCTAATTACCCATTTTACTTGTTGATTTAATTTGATAGAAAAACTGATATGTCGAGCGGATATCGCATGCGTACTGACATCGGTATAAATAAGAGTTCCTCGTAACAATAGAGACAATTAGATAAGCAATAAAATAAAACACTATAATTTTCCATCACGAACGGATTGAAGCAGAACAATCGAGCTCGCAGAGTTATGGAAGATAGCAAGCGATTACAAGGCGCCTAGTGTTCAATCGTCACGTACTTATAGCGACACGAACAAAGAGGTATTAAACAATTGGACACACAAAAAGTCCCATAATTCAATTTGCATTCCGCTAGATGCGAATAATGTTCTTCATGAACTGTAGGTATTATGAGCCGCGGGCGACGCGCCATGAGAACTGCTTTCGCCACTTTTCAACACTTCGGCGAATCGATTAGACACGATGCCTTTCGTGACTTAACACGGCCGTTTTCATTTCGAGTACTCGCTGCAATCTGTAGAACATCGCGTATCGATGTTGTTAACGAACGGGATATGTATCGCTCGTATATAGAACGTGTCGACAGGCGAGTCGCCGTCTCGAGTCTCGAATGAGGTGACTCGCGCATTATTATGATAATTCGGGCGGAGTCGATGGTATCGCTGGCTATCCGCTCTCGTAACACAATTGAATTAGCATAGCGGAGTGTTGGCCGCAGCGGGCGGTCTGAGCCACGCGACCACCAATGTACATGGCTAACATTTCATATCTGACTCCTTTTTTATACCAACATTGTGAGGATATCAAATTATGAAACTAATTCCGAATTTTGCGGTCCATCGTCTATTGACTCCATGGTGTGAAACTAAAATTCACGTAATGTGTCATAATGAGCAGTTAAATAACGTTTATGAAGCGTTGTGCACAGCGACTACCATGCGAAATTGATTATATTTTATAACGTTATATTTGCCTTAAGTCAATAGACCGCAATTAGGTTCCAAACGATATGTAATTGCGTATAAAATGGTCTAATCATATACAAATGTACGTCGCGTCAGTACGCTGTGGCTAGCGACGTGAATAGGGGACGCGTTCAATGGTTCAATGAAATGACCGCAAAAGCCACAATTCCGTTTTTCATTTAATACCATACTTTGAACGACCACTGCTGCTTATAAAGCAAGGCATTTTAATATTAGATATCTATAAGTTACAGGTGGACTACGATTTGGTTTTACATATTAAATAACTACTTATATATAAATTTCTATCTCGAGTGACAAGCCAGTTTTATTCCTGTCTGTTCTGTTTACTTAAAGATGACATTACATTTTGTGTAAGTATCCCTACATGTGCATATACTTAGTTAATGTATAAAATTGCCTATACATACATATAGGTACATGAAAGACGTCCAATAACAAGAGTGCCAACTGCTATATATTTTTGTTTCGTATATAACAATAAGTTTAAGTACAAAAACAATAGTAACAAAGAGACCCTCAAAAGATCAATGCTGCTATTAGTTCGGCCATCAACGACAGACGCGGTTTAAAACCCTTGACTGAGGAAAGTGAAATTCATTGAGGTCCCGTATCGCAGGAGGGTAAATATGGCAGGAGGGTGACGTCATACGACCCTCTCCTAATGATAAGTGCAGGGATTTAGAGTATCCTAATAGAAAACGTACTGGGTATTCGTTTGTATGTGTTTATTAAAGACGGTACTGGTTAGTTTAGCTTCGGGCGGATTGAGTTAAATTATGTTTATTGTTTGTCATCGGCCAATGTGTATCGTTAAGAATAATTAAGTTATATTATTCATGCTTGAAAACAATGGTACCTATATTATGTAAACACATTTATACTTTTGTGGACGTAATATGCAATATAGATTAAATTAAGTTATTTAAGCTTACCTTTGCAAAATTCAAGATAAGCTTTTTGATGTTTTAAGTTCTGTTTTACCATTAATCTGAACACATTTATAGGAATCATGATGTTTCAAAACAAAACAATAACAAATAACAATCTCCTATAAATTTGTTTCCTTTCAATAAACCCAGCTGCATTCCTTATTAACAATACAAGAAATGACCATTAATTTAAAGTGTACAACGAATAACGACAAATTGCAATCGGAAAATTTACAGTTAAAAGCCGGATGCTGTAAGTAGTTAATAGTTTGCAATTTCCTATGAGTCTTATTACCGCCATAATGGGACGCATGCGTGGCTTCACTAAGTAGGGGATTTATTTTTATAACGCCGATTTTAAATGCAGCATGAGACTTGCCATTAAACGCTAAATGTGTTACAAGTTTAGAGTACATTCAAGTTTTGCAATAAAGACAATTTGAGAACTAAAAGAATGGTAGACTAGAAGATAAACATAATTTAATCACGTTTCATCATGTTTTTTTTAATTATTCAGATATGCCTTTCTTCCACACGAATGCGTTTTAATGTAACATATTATAATATGTGGCTATATTATGTGTATTTGCATGTATATATGTTGTATATTGTATTTCATCGCTTGTCATTTAAATGTCGCCAGTTAATAGCGTTTAACCTTAAGATATTTGCTGAATCACAGTCTCTAACAAAATAGTCCACACGATCATGCTTCGAGATGGATTGTGTATCATTCGCCACGGTGATATGATAAGCCAGTTTGTTGAATGGTCCGGAGAGATCGCCGCGGGTGGCAGGCGACGGGGCGCCCCATTGTGATATAAGTGCTAAACTAATTGTACTTTTCGCAACGGCTTAGCGACACTTGAGGTTCGTGTTTTGGTTTAGGGAATAGGGTGTCTGCGTATGGTTATAAAATTCAGGGTTTGCGTTTGCGGTTTGTTTTGATCCTGAGAGCATTGGTCATACAAATATTTGCTGGAATGCAATGGCTTTGTCTTCAGCGTCAAGTGGTCATTAATGCTGAAGCTTATGTTCAAGCCAGAATAATTCAAAATGTAAAAGGATGGAGATCTCGAACAACTATACAAACATAATTTATTAAGTTTGAAGTTTGAACTTAAATTAATCAGAACTCTACATAAGAGGCAGTTGCACATATTGTGTCATTTATAGATCTCAATAGAGCTAAAAATTAGTGTATCTTTCACGAGCGCATACAAAATTGACAGAATCGTGTCGTCAGAGCGATAATTTCAACACAAATGAGCATCCGTGTTGGTAGAGTGCGCTGACAGTAGAACAAAGCGGCCGGTGCCGCTCCACTTTTATCGGGTAGTGGGTATTAATTAGTGATGTTGCGTCTTTGAAAATAACCTTCTCCGTTGTCAGGGCATCACGTATTGACAGCGCGATGATGCGATGACGCGCTCCGGCGCCGCGACTGAATGACTTGCATCTAACCTTCATTACCGTCGCCCGCGCCGCTCCACACTAACAAGCCGGGATAATGCAATGAGTTGCAAAAACCCTCGTCTTTGACCGTTCGAACCAACTTCCTCCAAAACATAGCCCTTAAAACGGACACATAAAACTCATTTCCATTTGACACTTATTATATCGAGTTACAGAAGCCGACCACGGTTTCTCCGATGACATTAATGACTTCCAAATCCGACACTTGATTCTCAAGGGCCCCATTGGAGGCTATATTAGTTTCTTTAAATCATTTGTTGATGCGTAATTTCCATCGGAGCGGTGTGTTCAAACAAAAGATTGTATGGACACGAAAAATGATGATGTGCAGCAAAATATGGTAGGTATGTTCAAACAAGTTGTAAAATAGTATTTGTTTTGACAATTCATGTATGTATTTACTTACAGTTACCTTTATAAACATTACATTTAAGGAATAACTAATACACCGTATAGAACACCTAGAAGAATTGAGAGTTGCCATAAACATAAAAAATATTTATGCCGGAGATATAATAGAATACATGCTATAGCGTTTTAAATTACTTGTTTCTTCTTTATTCAAACAAAGTGATATTTTCTTTTTACTTTGTATGTTATTGCTTGTTTTCTATACATATTATATTATCTCTTACGTTCGCTGAGTTGGTTGAATAATCATCTTTTTGCGAATGCCCTACAATACACAATTTTAACGACTTCTCACATTTAGCTTTCGCGCGAGCGAGTCTAAAGAAAACAAATATTATGCTGTATACGCAGATAATTTTATTTCCAAGCGTGTGTTAAAGGCGTTTTTCATATAATGTGATTATAACAAGTGTATGAGAACGTTATACCTGGAACAAAGCTGAGCGTAATCAATTATTTCTTAGGATCTCTTCATTTATATTTATGTATGTATTCTTAGGTAGATATTTCATTAGGCAATGGTTTACGGATTTACCACACAAAAGCTGGAACGAAAACGAAATGAAAAGCTGGAGCTTTGATTTGGAAAAACCAAGGTTCGACTAAAAAGAATTAAAAAGTTTTTAATTTCATATATTATGCTCTACCCCATCTATATGTTAATATTTAATTCTTATTAGTTTTTATTTTAAGTATGAATGCTATGAACTAATATGACTGAATCCTTAAAATCCTTTTTTGATCAAGTTTCGGAATTATACTTTAAAAAAAATGTATCGTAGCGCTCCTTATAACGTTACATAGACTTAATAATTAATTTACCTAGGTCTATAAACATATCCAAACACATTAGACTATAATCCCATAACTAACAGTAACACATTAATAATTCTAACGAGATATAAAAAGGTCATTTGTGGTCGCCGCAGGAAGCGACGCAGTTAAGCTGTGGTCAAGCCATTTTAACTGTTTTTCTGCCATACATTTATTTTTCAATAAACCGCAATACGTGCTGAATAAATGTCCCATAAATATGCATAGCTCCGATCGACCAATGGAGGTTGAAATTAATACTGGCTTTATTAATTCAGTCAACGACATGTAAAGACGGGATGTAGGTACTTCCCGAGTGGGAATTATAACTGTAGCTAATACACACACAATAATTATAGCTAATAATAAGTTGATTGGTTTGTGTAGGCGCGTCAGCACTCCGTATATCTTGCGAAAACACATTTATTTACGGTGCCTATATCAATTTAAAAATAATTCCTTGTTTGTATTAACCACATTAACATAATTGATAAATGTCACAGCCCACAGGCCAAGAATAAGATCTGAAGAAAAAGATTAATTTTAAAATAGATGTAACACAAAAAATATGAAGGTAACTACGGAAGTTATGTATAGATTGAATTTGCGTGTGTTATATATTTATGTTTCTTTAAAAAAAAATATTTTTATTTTGAAAAGCCAACAAGCTACTACCCTACCCATGTAGCATTTTGCAGTGATACATCATACAATTTCTTGGATACAATTTCTTAGGAGAAGCCATTACAATTGTAGGTACCTACATGTAGATTGTAGAGTTTACCGCAAATGCAAAACAATAATAAATAACATTATCATTAGCCATTGTAAATTATAATAATTGATTAAAGTTGGATGTGCTAAAGGCCTAAAGCAACGTCTTGAAGGCGGCACGCGTAAGTATGTAAATATTGTTATTTTGTTAAATTTGTCTCGCGGTCGACGCGCGGACGGATGCTCCCATAAATAATCCTGAAGAGATAATGAACACGTTACTTTCAGTACTTGTTGCTCGGTTAATTTACAATCATTTATAATTAGTAGTCTTGTTGGCATCTATTGGTAATATTGTTTATTTCCAGATGTAACGGCGAGACATAATTTATGGCAATTTCGTCCTATCAACAAGTCTTATAGCTTAACCTGTTTTATGTTTCATAAATTTCTTCAGAAAATCTGACATTATCTAGAAACTATGTTTACTTCTAAGTATTTCTTGTTATTTCTATAAGTTTTTGCTTGTCATGAGCATAGATAACAAAGAAAATAGAACAGAAGGTAGATACCTCAGCAGTCGCTGCTCAGCAGATACACAAGATGAAGATTAGTACTTAATTGAACATAAAATTGTTAGTGAAAGTATAGCTTATAATTTTCCATGCTCCTTAGACATTTGATGCGATAGTTATAGGTCCTAACATATGACGTCTACGGCTTATTGTACCTACTCTTAACTGTCAAAATGACATATCACGCGTAAGCAACCGCCATTGCATAAGTTGTTTTGATGTGACATTTTGAAAATATAAACATAACATGGAAAACCTGTATTTTTTGTTATTGTTGATTGACAGTTATCTACTAGATAGTAACTAAAGTGAGTGTTGTCTTTCGGCATAAGAAGGTGTAAAACTACTGTAATATTTGTCAGGTACACCCTTTACATAAAAAGATAAGAAGCCACATTCGTTAATGCAGTGATTGAAACATAGTTCTAAAAATGTAACAGGATTCTGTTGAAGACAATGTTTAACGGTTGGCCGGAATGTCGCTTACGCGCAGTAAATATCATTTCCTTGACAGCTTCATTTAAATACCTTTTGTCAATGAACGGGTTAAACACGACGCAATGCGGTGATAAAAAAGATATATGGCAGGGCTTGTCGCTACCGCTCACACCAGATTTATTTTTTTGATAATTGCCTCGTGTATCGTGTGACAAATATTTTAATTAGTTGTTAATTTTAACGCTGCGTTAAATTGAATACTTAAATTTTACTTAAAGGATTCTCAATAGACAAATCTTTTTAACTTGAGAATTTATATTTTAATATCTTGCAATATCTAAAGCAAACACTTGAACCCTAAGTGGCTAATCTCCCTAAATGTCCAAATCCAACTTTTGAAAGAAACAACAAAAAAATGGCTTTGCTATCAAAAGTGACAGATCTCGAGGAAGCATTGTTCGCACCGTCATGTCGGACGAATGTCGCATGTTATCCCTGTTATACGGACTCGGATTTGGCGAATTATACGGCACTCGGAGCGACGACAATGCGTCGAGCACCTTAATCCCCACAACAGCCATTTAGTGCCATTACAAATAAAAGTTTGTCGGTTCGGTTCAATGCCACAATGCCATTCAGACTTCACGCTGCGCCCGCTGTGAATGGGCCAACGCCAAAAAAATCTATTAGACACGCATAATAGATTCGATGTGATAGTAATGTTCCTGATTGATGCTCCGATGTGGACTAGCTACAATTTACTGCTATGACTTGCTTACGCGTAGTGGAAAATTTATCGACTGCCTATAAGATGTGGTTTAGATAAGCATCTACATTACCATACTTTCAACACTTATCGTCATTAGACAAAGTACCGTTGTTTGATTGTAATTTTCATACATAAAGTAATGAATTAAGGCATTTAATTACATTACTGTCTTGCTTTTATTGAAATCACTTTTTGTTAGTTCCCACACTGTATATTTTGCAGTAAATAAATCGCTAACCTTTTCTTGTTTTTGTCTAATTCTAATTAGGTATCTACCTATAGGTACATACCTATACATATAATATATCTAATTATGTTATAAAAAAATTGCTAAAATATTCATTGTTTAAAAAATAATTATAGCATAGGTACCTACTTAGGTCTTTTACCTATTGGAATAACTTTTTTGTATGTTCCCACAATGTAGGTTGTGTGTGTGTGTAGGTACTGCAGTATGTTTTGCTTTTATAAAAATTAAAACGCTAACTTTTTCTTGTTTAGGTCTAACTTTTTTTGTTTTAAAAAGTAATTATAACTTAGTTAGGTAGGATAGTTACCTAGAAGGTAGCTATTCTAAATAGGCATAAGGAACATAAAATTATTTAAACTTGCACAAAAGCTTCACTCTTAAATGCTGAATTGATAGCATCAGTCATCATCAGTCTAAAATTAATTCATTGTTCAATGAGAGAATTAGATAATATTGTGTCGATATAATAGAATTATTTCAATCGATACGATACGAACAATGCTGTATTGTTCTCACCGCTTTGATGAGATTGAGAGGCGATTTATCAAAATCAATTTTACAATTTGTTTGCGATGACAAATATTTTGGAGTTTTGCCAAGCAATTGTTTATTCAAGCCGTATGGGGTCGTACAATGGGTCTTTGTCACACCTACGATGTTAACAAAATGTTTATTTTCATCACACTAAATTATTATTTTTTATTAATTTATATAGGTAATCTTTATTGCACACACAAAGTTTTACAAAAGCAGGATATAAGATGCAATTAGCGGCCTTATTGCTTAACAGCAATTTCATCCAAGCAACCAGTGCCAAGCAGAAAGTTAAATGGGTACAGTTACAAATTTGGGAAGATATCACAATAACATAAAATGAAAACATCACATTTTAGCGTAGGTAATAAATAGAAAAAACAAAAATAATAATTAGTTATTTTGAAACAAAAAAATGAGATCTAAATAAGATTTTTTGTGGATTTTAAATGACTCTACATTTTTTGTTTTAGGTCGGTGCCTACTGCCTACCCACAAAAAGGAAAATGATAATAATTTTTACATTAGAATGTCTAAAATACTACCTTCATCAATATTTAATACATGAGTTATAATAGTATGATTAGGTGTTATCTTCCTACTTCACTATGTCATGAGATTTGTGATCTCTATCATTCATAGCATGAACTGTTTTTATTCAACATTGTCTAATTTTAAATTAAGACTCAGAGAAAAAGTAAAATAAGTATTTCAAATGTAATATCAAAATAAAAAAGTAGGTACCTACTTAAAGTAGGTAAATAATCTTTTAGGTACGATAGGCTCAAGTTTTTTTAAAGGTTAAAAAATTAGTACCTAAACAGGGCTAAAATCTTCTTTAAAACTCGGATTATAATTACAGATTTGTGTTAGAATTTATACAAACAAAAATATTGAGTTTTAAAAAACCTAATTACTGACTCTAATCTGATAAGACAATAAAAATAAAAACAAACTTACAATAGTCTTATTCGGCGGCGCCGGCAGCGGCGCGTACATGTCAGTAATCATCGTATTGTCCACAGATAAGCACTAACACATCGCAATTTGTAACTGGCAATAAAGGTGCGAAATTATAAAATAAATTCAAATTTGGAACGACAGCTTGACAGCTGATGGTTGCACGGTTTGAGGGACGCGGAGCGTTCGACGCGACGTTCGCATGACGTCGGTGTAGGCGCGCATTGGCCCGCATGCGGGTGCGCTTGCAAGTGGTGGGCGGGTCAGCCGGCCGGCCTCTCACTGGCCCCGCCCACGCGAAGCCCCGCCCCCAAGGTCGTATATCGATCGCGCTCGCTAGACTCCATTTTATTTCGACTTTTGATTTGCATAAACTTTTCTTTGGCTTTGTTTCTAAGTATTTGGTGTGGATTTTTTTTAGTTTGTTTCAATTAAATATGGTATTATTTTAAGTAATTATGGAAGTTAGTAATTGTTCCTCACTATTTAAACGCTTGATACCTATAGGTATATTAGACGATATGACTGAGTACCTAGTACCTACCTACCTACATACTTAAGTAGGTGCCTACTATTACCTACTGCCCAGATAGATATTTATATCAAGGATTATAGTTTCCATTATCATCAATTAATTGATAATAATTAAATTATTATGTACAAAAAAAAAATAAGTAGTTTCATTGACTAGGGAAGATAGTGTTATCTAAAGAGTACGTAGATTTTAACATTAGAATTTGTTACATGGTGTGATTTAAAATTTTAGTTTGAAAAAAATTCTCTAGGTCACTGCATCGGTGGTTCATAATTTTGGAATAGAACGAACCTATTTTGGACTTTGTTGTCTACCTAATTTCAAAGTAATTTCATAAAACATCTGTTGTCAGTCGCTAATCTATATCCAACGTACCAACAAGGTGTTAAAGATAAAGAAATATAATGCTCACCACACGGACCCTTATAAACACGGCCAAATAATTCTTAATGGCACATAAAAACACCGGGGAAGTAAAAAAATAATGGCGCCTTACCCCATGCGTACGACCGCTAAATTCTTAGACATCGCTTTAAGAACAGCTTAAGCGTCTAATAGTTTTATGACACGCATAATACAAAAATATCATCACTTAGCCGTTACATTTGAATGTCTACTCTACATCTATGAGGGTAAAGGTTAAATTTGCTAAAAAGTGAATCGGAAATGACAATCGCTGAGCATTAGGGGTGCAATCATATTCGGTCGCTCGCTAGGCACAAGGAGGGAGATATAGGCGTGTTCGGGATAACGAAATAAAACGCTCAGAGCCCATCGACCGTGCGAAAATGTAATAAACATTTTAATTTGAACGCGAAACTCACGCTGAGATGCAAAATTACGGTGGGTGTGAGGATGGAATCAAATTATAGACGTATATCATAAGAGGCGGAATCGGAGGAAATTTGGCTACAGATGGTCATGCTTCATAGTTACATTGTAACGTTTAAATTGTAGCAATTGCGTAGTGAAGTTTGTTTCAGCGTGGGTAGGATTAACGTTCATAGAAGTATCCTAATAATTGTTAGTTTTCTTATGTATTATTAGCGACTCAGTCTTTCTCTCAGTCGATTATATTAAAGTTGGATAACATAGTTAACAGTTAATAAGATATAGGTTACCTATACCTAGCTCTACCTATTGGTACAGCTCTATCGAAACACTGAAACATAATGTACCCATTTGCGTTTTATTTTATCTTTGGTTGTACAAATTATTTTGTCTTTTGAGTCCAAATATCAAAATTATGTTTCGTTAGGTACCTACCTCTAGAACATAAATTGTGTCTAGAAAATAATTATCCCACCAAAAACATTTTCATGTAAAATGTTGCCAAGACGAGCCCATATGACTCGCACTGTCAAAAAGTTATCAGATCTCATGTAGAGCCAAGCTTCTAACACTACACGCCCTAACTCTACAAGGCCTAACTTCACAAACTCTACCTACACCTTAGTCAAAATATGTGGCTTGGCCATTTCGCTACATTCACATCGGCGTAAGGTGAAAAATTAATTCACTGTTCATTACTTTTGTGTTATACAATAGTTCTTGTAGTAACGAACGGCCAAGCCACATATTTTGACTAAGGTGTAGAGTTTGTGAAGTTAGGCCTTGTAGAGTTAGGGCGTGTAGTGTTAGAAGCTTGGCTCTACATGAGATCTGATAACTTTTTGACAGTGCGAGTCATATGGGCTCGTCTTGGCAACATTTTACATGAAAATGTTTTTGGTGGGATTTCATTTCTTTTTGTAAGTTGTTTGTAACAAAATTTTTTTTATTTTTTTCTTCTTTTTTTGGGGTGTATTTCTTGCACATCAGAGACGCCTTTTTTTATAGCCCACTCTCTTGTCAAGGACAATTTTTTTTTATTTTTAGCTACTGTGTGGACGTAAGAGGCAGGAGACGTTCGCAACACTTCTATTCATTCATATTTATATGATCTGATCTGAAGTATATGTCTCAATATATGTCGATTAAATTTTTAATTTTTTTTTTTTAACAAGGAGTACCTATACATATATATATCTAGGGGAACCAAGTTTTAGATTATTAGATTAGACCTCTAGCGTCATCAAAATTTAATTTAAAATTACAGGTCTCATACAAACTCCCATCCCCTAGTTTAAGGGGTTGGGGGATGAAGGTTACAAGTTTTATAATTTTTTTGTTGTTTGTGTGCTAATACTAGTTTACATACAAAATTTCAGCTTTCTAGGACATTAGGAAATACCTTAAGAATTTTGATGATCATCAGTGAGTCAGTGACGAAATTAGCGTTTTTTAGATATAAATAAAATCTGAAGTATAAAAGCTAATGTAATTAAAACTTAATATGTTCAATAAGTCCGCTATTGACAATATATCCCGAAAATTTTGTTGATCTAGCATAATCCAAACCCAAGTTATGAGGTTTCAAAAAAACGTCGAAGCGCTTCGAGAAAAGGTAGGTAGTGCCCGTGCGCTTCGCTTTCGCTTGGCTCGTCTTGGCGGGGGCACTACCGTGCCCCCAGATGTGATACAAAAAAGTTCAGTTGAACATTCAATCACATAATTTATGACTGTAACTTTTCGTAAGTGGAAGTTGTTTTATGTAAGTATTTTAGCAATTAAAACTGCGTCTGTTACCTTTGCAATCTTCTCCTATCTCACTATTTCTATCTATCTCTATAAATCGTGTAGGTAAGCAGATTCCCGGTTTTACCGGCGTCATCAGTTTCCGCCAGTTAGGTTAATATCCGCCGGTCATTCGAGTCGTCAATACACTTGTCTTAGACAATACCTATTATACCTACCTACCTATATTCGGCAAAAAAATACTGTTAATAAACGATAACAGTATTTTATTTTAGAAACATTTTAACATTTGTTTAGCTACCATAGGTTAGGTATAATCAAACAAGGAAATCTTCAAACTACACACATAAACACATCTTTATCATACATCTAACAAGACGTTCAAGCTTACACACGTTTCTACGCAAAGCTTCAATCAACGTAGGTTAGTTGGCAAGTTCGCTAGAAGTGTATTGACACCATATTCGGCACTTATTTTCACTTATTTCACCTGAGAAATATTTTTAACAGTTATTTAGTTACCATAAGTATTACGGTAATCAAACAAATCAGAAATCTTCAATCTACACACATAATCACATCTTTAATATCTTCATACCTATATCTAACAAAACGCACAAACTTACTCATGTTTTGCAAAGCTTCAATCAACGTTGTTGGCAAGTTGGCACGTTGGCAAGTTGGCAAGTGTATTGACGCCTCGAATGACCGGCGGATATTCACCTAACTGGCGGAAACTGATGACGCCGGTAAAACCGGGAATCTGTTTACACGACTTATAGAGAAACATAGATAGAACAGATATTAGTGAGATAGGAGAAGATTGCAAAAGTAACAGACGTAGTTTTAATTGCTATAAGATTATTTACATAAAACAACTTCCAGTCGGATCACTTACGAAAAGTTACAGTCATAAATTATGTGATTGCATGTTCAACTGAACTTTTTTGTATATATTAATTATAAACTCAATGCCATTAATAGATATAATTATAAAATTACTTAGGGAATCAAACGGCTCTAGGAATAATTTCAAACCAAAAACTTCTGACAAAGTTGTATAAAAATTAGTAACTATAGACTGCACTTTTTTAAAAGCCTTTGTTTAATAAATAGAGTTTTTGAAATATAGAGTCAAAGTAGAGATATAAAAGCCACTATATTTATTCAATGGAAACAAAGTTCTCAAGAAAACTTTGTGTTCCAACAGTAAAATAAAATCAGCTAGAGAAAGTTATTAAATAAATAATTAAGAAAATAATAGGCTTCCGTCGCCCGCAAGTTGTAAACAAAGTTTTTGATTGGCACCAACAATACAAGAACACTATCATTTATAACTTCCACACTTATCATCACACGTGTTGAACGACAAATTCATGTAAAATAATTAATGAACTTTTAAATTTCCATACATAGTCCATTAATTATATAAACAGCTTTACATTTAAACATTTTACTATACAAATTCAATTGTATCTAATAAATTATACCGTCGATATAGTAATTTTTTTGTCATACCTGTAATAGGTATAACAAAAAAATTTAATCCTTCTTTAAAGAGATTTCGGAATATAATTTAATGCAATGGTTTGATTTTATTTAAATAGTCACTGATATCTTCGTGTCCGCACTGAATAACATGGTGTAATTCTAAATGGAAGACACAGGCTCCTGAAAAACAGTTTTTACTACCTATCTTAGGAGCCTAGGGTCACTTTAATTTGTTAAATTATTTTGTGCAAATACCTACATGATTTAGATTTTAGTTAATGATTAATTTTGATACAAATCCAACCAAAACAAAACTATCAAGAGACAATCTCTAATTGCTCTTGATCCAACGACGCTTTCTCATACTTAAAACCATATACCTACCAACATAAAAGTAATCTAACAGTTATCCCCTCTTCAGGAGGTCGCCCCTCAATAGTTTTTCGTTTACATAGGGGAGAGGAGAGGTTTTAACGGCCACTCCACGTATTCGCAATGAATTCCAGCCAAACTCACCTATCCTGGCCATTTATCACTATAAAACAGGGAACTGAAATGCTTATTCATTATGTTTCTGGAAGTATATTATCTTACTTACGTATTTAAAAGTTTCTGTTATCATTAAGGTTCAATAGGTTTAATAAGTTGGGTAGATTCTTGGTTAAGTCAAAGTTTAAACCTACGCGTAAAAATGTATCTATCTGAAAAGGCATCATATTAGTAAAATCAATTAATATTTTTAATTAACCTATGTATCTAAGTTATGCATAATAATTAAGCATAGTACCTACTACTGTACTAGATACTATTAATACCTACGTGAGAAAGAATATTTTAATTGTATTTTCTCATAATTGAGTTACTACCTACCTACTTAGGTATAATAATAAAAAAATATACTAAGTACCTACAAAAACAACTTAGAAATATGATATCAATTATCGACTTTAATTTTTATTCATGATAATATTTTTAGTTTACGTATTTTAAAAAGAGCATGCCATCTTTTATCTCTGTCAATTGAATCTCAAAGCCTCGTACAACAATTACTCAAGATTAATATTGAGAAACATCGAACAGTTAAAAATCTAAACTTGCGAATCATGTTGAGCAAGTTTGTATAAGTATATTCTGGCTAACGAAAGATGAGACTGGAAAAAGGCGGCAAATTCAAAAAATCAACATATGGCAACTTAGGTTATAGTTGGAAATATAGTTTTAATACTTTTATTTATTATTTTCTCTTACGAGCAAAAAAAAAACAACAAACTCTTCATCTTTATAATTATTGTTTTAAGTAATATAGTACAGTTAAGTGATACAGATAGACAAAAAAGAACACCGAATGAAAGCAAGAAAAAACATAATAAAATACAATTAAATTTTGTTTAATCAATATAATCATATTAAATCTAAAAATTCAGCCGCGAATGAAGAGTAAGAATCACTATCATTATCTCTGACTCTTATTATGAACTCTTCCATTTCTGGAGTAAATTTATTCCATCTCGTTTTTTGTACTACTCTTCAATATTCAATAACATGGTCCGGTCATAGAAGAAATCTCGTCAAGATACTGATTTTGTGTCTTTAAACATTTTGAACGAAACAGATCATTCAATTTTTTTTTATTGTTGCTTGAATAGTTTATAAGTGGATTACTGGTATCATCCATGTTACCTGCAAAATAATAAATATTAAACAATGCAATCACAATGAATAGTATCAAAATATCAAAGTCACACTTAACAATGCATTGAGATATTTCACGTAAACACTCTTGTTTTTCCTTGAAAACAACATCTCTTTCAACTTGTTTCTTTTCAAATTTAATAATCATAGTAAAAAGAACCTTTTGTAAGTCGCTTTTCAATGTTTTCGTCTCGTTTTCAATTAGAAATCACTAAAATCGCGGAAATAATTTTCACTTTGACACATCAACAACTCAGGTTATAATGACAGTTACGTAATTATAAGTGTTGCCATATAAATTTTCGAAATAAAAAGCCAGTCTCATCTTTCGTTAGCCAAACAATATTATATATTAATAGAGCACGATTAGGCCACACAGCTTTGCCGCTAGAAAACGCCCGCGGGGCCAAAGCATTCTACCTCAATGAGCATTGTATGTAAAACCTTTATTTGATAGCCTTTTCAATTGCGAATTATTGTTTTGTAAAGTCAATAACGCTGTATAAATTTGAACGTTTATTCACTATATTATAAAATTAATATTGTAATAGGTATTGGCTTTATGAAACGGTACTAAGAATTTGGTCTGATCAACATGAATTACTTAAATAGAATGGTCATTTTATTCAGTTTAGTTACGATTTGTGTATTAAAAATACCTAAAATGTACTACGTTGTATATCTGTGGCATAAAAAATAGAAATTCACGTTATATCGTAAAATTGTAAACGGCCTTCAATTCGGTTATAAGGTTTTTGAACCGTAATATTCTGCGTATTTCACCTGAGGCAAATCCCATTTTGCATGGTAATGATTCTGACGTATTGCCACAAATATGTGAGACGAATTAACTTGGTGTTTGTATAATAAATTATAACATCACATTTAGAACGTCAACAAGCATTTAAACGAAGGTAGTTTATATGTGGTGAAATTTTTTGATGATAGATGACTGCGCAGATGTGGCATAAATCAAGTACAAATTTCAATTTCACAATATCACACAAAATATTCCATGTTTTACATACATGTAATTAAACTCGAATACTTCTACCAACTCCTACACATAGTTGTATTAGAAAACGAATTTATTTAGGTAGCCAATAATATTAGTATATAAACTCTATAAATCTGAGATTCGTTTTCTGTTTGTATATTTAGTAAATGTACTTAGGAGTTAGGACTTAAGTAATCTATACTAATATTATAAAGCTGCAGAGTTTGTTTGTTTGTTTGTTTGAACGCGCTAATCTCGGGAACTACTGGTCCGATTTTAAAAATTCTTTCGGTGTTAGATAGCTCATTTATCGAGGAAGGCTATAGGCTATATAATATCATCACGCTACGACCAACAGGAGTGGAGCCACGGGGGTGAAACCGCGCGGAGCAGCTAGTTCTAAATAAGCCTACTGCTTACCTATCCAATTGTGTAATGACATATTCGTAGTCGTGGCCTACGCAGTTTGTTGCATTTAACGCAATGAATTACACCTATTCCTTATGAAGTTACAACTTATTAGGTAATCACTGTTATACCCACCAACAATATCAACGAAACAGGATAGTTGCGTAATAATATGACATACAATAAGTCTGAGTAGTCTATGACAACTTTAAACAGGCTCGCTCAGCTAATCTCTGCTTCGGATAACTCTACATTCAGACTTTATAATAACCAAAATCATAAATATGTTGTAAATTACAATCTAGTAATTAATATATTCCTAGTATAATACGTACCTACGTATGTACCTATGTATTTGAAAGGGTAGTTTAATCATTACTTGTAATAAAGCATTGACTCTACCATAGTCAATGGCTGGTAGGTACTGTAGGTGTACTCGCATTACCTGCAATACCGCATTCAATAGCATACGTATTGGCATGAGATGCACAACTTCATTCTAGCTATAAAACCGCTATACATTTAATACCACGAAGTTAGAAGAGCAGTTACGAAAGACACCCAAAGCGCCAACTCACGTGGCGTCGCGCACGCTCGCCCGTGACGAATCAATCGCCGCGCCTCTCATCACTCACAATGCCCATTTCACAGCATCAATATCAAACGACAAATCATAATAAATTATTGATTTCGCCATTTATTATTCGTTCCGACATAATTTCCTGCGTTCGTGTCGGAATATCGCGACATTGTTGGCTGGTGCCTGTTTCTTTGTCAATTACGTTGATGTTATGAAATTGTTATGATTGGAGCGTGTAACGGTTACTTTAGTTAAATTTTAACTTATAGATTGAGTGATCCAATGAAATCTATACTCAAAAAGAGCGTTGCATTGATTGCTTGATCCGTTTCAGTAGTTTTAAGAAAACTTTTTTAAGATTAATCTTATAGCCTGCAGCATTGATTCCGAAAGGATCAGGGATGTTAGCGAGTACTAAAGTTGAAATGAATAAATTTAGTACTTACTAAGATCTTCATATCCTTGTGTTCCGCGGATACAGGGTCGATACTAACCTGGAAACAAAATACAATCATTAAAACACAAAAAAACTTCTATTATACCACAGACCATAATATACAAACACGAATCTAGAACATGAAGAAGCTGTAGCTAAAACGCGGAGTATTTTTTACACCCACACTAAAAATAATGATCTATACGCGAGTTTCCTATTATCCGTGTAATGGACAAAAACGAAAACTAATTAGAAAGTCCCTAAAAAGTTATATCATAAGTCGGTGCGTATACAAGCGAATTTAATTCGGAGCGTTTTTAATTATGGCAGGAGATTCGGAGTCGGCCGGTTTGGGCGCCGAGCGGCCGCCAGCCCTGTAATTATGGGCCCCGTAATTGCGAGACCTCTGCCCCCCCTTCTCCGCGCCCCGCGCCCCTCGCCCCGCGACCCGCCGCTCTAGTCCCTACTCCGATGCCACTGAAATTAGGATGAGCTTAAGTACTGCGACATGGCTTATTAAAACGAGACACGTTTGTCGCTTTTGTTGGAGCTGAGATAAGCGGTTTTGACTGGACACTGGGTCTGGATTATGAATGAAATTCTGTTGAGACTAGATAAAGATTTAAGTCGTAATGGCTTGAATTGTAAACAATTCTTAATGAAGAAATCTTGATAAATTTAAATATTGTAGTAGCCTCATGACATTAAAATCTAAACACAAATAGTAGTACTACGTAAATCACAACATTAATTATAATATGTACAAGCGAACAAAATTAAGCATTTACCTACCAATGAAAACTTTTATTATGTTTATGAAAATAGATAAAGTCACTTTTCACTGTCTTTAAACTTACCCAAGAAGCTTATATCTTATACACTGGAGATTTCGGTATGAACATTTGACGTGTAACAAGAAAATTGTTGTGTTTTATCACTTTCACACCTAACTTGGTATTGCCACTGTTAATACGAAGTTTTCCCAAGGCTACTATGTATGCTGTAATATTCTGTGCAAAAGGTTAGTTTTTGTACATGAGTTTGTTGATAAATTGCCAACAACGTCATTCAGAAGCATTGTTGGATGAGACAATTATTATTTATGCTAAATAAAATAAGTATCTGAACCAATTATTAAAAAGCGATACTCCCTGATTATGGGTAGTTAACATAATAAAATTGTAGCAACTCTCACTTTGACAATATGGCATAAGTGTCAAAAAAATTGCGTCGCTTCGAATATTTAAGTTAATATTGTTGCGTATTTAATAAATATTTTCCGAATATAAATAATGTATTGCATTGTGAAAAATTGCAGAAGTTTTTGGACACCAAATTCTGGCATAAAATTTCACAGGCAAGTGTATATTTACGCTATTTACAATATTCCTCAATACTCATGCATTTACCTGTTTAGAATCATTTTCATGGCAAAAATCGTCAATTTCATCATCATTTTAGTAATCAATCATGCTAAATATCTTCTATCTATCTTCTTTTCCTAATAATTTCATCATTTTTCAATAAACCAATTTAACAAGTAAGGTAACCATGATGACGAGTTTTTACGGATAGCGAAGAGAAAATATTGTAATAGTTAACAAAATTATGATGAACATTTAGAACACCATTTCAAAGATTTTTATACTAGTAATGAAACAACGCACGACATCGATATTGCACTCACATGTGGTTTTATGTTTGTTCTTCTTTAACATAGAAATTAATAGTTCTTTTAACTTACCAAATTTTTTTTGTTTTACTTATTTCAGCTTTCCAAAAATGAAATAAAAAGAAATAAATGGCTGTCCATAGTGCCTATCAAGGGTAAAATTTATCAACATGCCAGAATATTCAGTTTGCATTTTAAGCCTGAGGATTAGGTACGGTCCAGAAAAAAAAATACCTTTTGAAAAGTGCTATACCTTTTTATTTACCACATTCTTGTTACTGCGTCTCAACTGTGGATAAAGTAATTTTAATTATATTATAATTAACCACCATGAAACCATTAGTAACCGTAAGTACAGCTCCTGAAAGACATACGAATTTCTGAGAACTGTAATATCGTTACCACACATCAACACTAGCGATGCAATTCTCCCTTTGGAATATTGAAAAGTTTTAGACTGAAGCTTGAGTAACCAAAACGATGTTTTAATGTATGTAGCACTCATTTTAATTAAAAAATCGTAGTATGAGATCAAAAGTTATCAAGCGTTATTTAAAACTATCATTCTCTACCAATTAAAATGGTATGTACCTATAAAGATGATAATTATTCATGTAAGTTGACCAGTAATATTATAATATAAATACTGTTAAAAATATATGTCGTTATTATTTATAGACCATGATTTTTAGTTTTTTTTATTTCGAAAAATCCTGAATATACAAACCAGTGTGGTCACCCACAGAAAGAGACAAAAAACAACACTGACGTCATTCAAGGTTATATTTTCTTGTGACAAGTTAATGGTCATAGTGCAATCTCCAGTGTATTAGATATAAGCTTCTTGAACTTACCCATATCAATAAATTTTAAAGCAATTGAAAACATAGATCCTCTATACATTAAATGTAATTTTAAAAGAATAATCAGCCCAAGTCCAATATTAAAAACACAATATTTATATAAACATAACATGGATAGCTTTATAATAATTATCACATACAAGATATCCGAACACATTGTTACATAACGGGCTTAAAAGGATTGTATTTAATTGTGCTGACTCGACATTTAAACACCGAAAAAACATGCATTATGATAATTACGCTTTTAGATTCACTTTATCCAAAATGACCTACTGTTTATCTTGCCGATAGGAACACTTTTTTTGTGAAAGTTCTTTAAAAAAATGCTAGGTCTTCGTTATGAAATTTCGTTTAGAATTATAATTGTTACAATCTTTGCAATCTATATAAATAAGTAGGTAGAGAGTGCTCAGAGATAACGTTTAAGTTAATTTTCATAGTATGAATGTTAATTTTTATACTATGAATGTTTCAAGCACTAATGACCTAAAAAGCCCAGTGCCGTCTTTAGGATCAACGAGGCTATGGGCCAAGGTACTGGCT